>RJWH01000449.1:61923-136298 GCA_004363575.1 Solenodon paradoxus | reverse complement strand
GGGACCTGATATCTTGAGTGGCATTCATTGCTCAGTTTACATTTTTATATATACAAAATGAGAAAGCTGCCTCACCCTGTCCCATTCTCTTGGGTATTAAATGGGCTGTCCTGGGTGGAGGACACACTTTCACCTAGGTGCTGTCAGCTGTAGAACTTTCCTGGATTAAACATCAGGCCTGGCAATGGTGTTGGGCATCTTGAATTGGGAGGGGATGGTAGAGTCACTTACCTGATGGAGATTCTTGTTAGGAACTGGCATGTACCAGCACAGGTTCCCAAAAAGGAAATGGCCACTGTGTGGGCCCTGGGCAGCAGCAGAGCAGGCAGAAGACCTGGGAGGCAGTGGAGAGGGCCCAGGTGGAAAGAGACATGTTGGGTTGGTCCCTGCCCCTCTCAGTGCCAGCCAGTATCCCAGGTTGTTCAGAACAGGCAGTGTGCTGACTCCAGTCTCCCCACACAGGGGCTAGCCTAATATCACCTAAAGTGTGCTTTGCTACTTGTAAAAAGAAATCTCTCATTAAATTATTTGATACTGCATATACATCCTTATCTCACAGACAAGAACATGAGAATAGTGAAGGCTCCGTGCCATTTTAATTAAATTTTTTTTAATAAAGAGAAGGTGCAGGTAGTAATAAAGAAATTGGCAGCAGGAAGAGAGAGGAAGAAGAAGCACTTATTTATTCTATTTGGTTGTTCATCTTGGGACGGGGAGCCATCCCATGTCTCCAACCTGGGTCCTTGGGATGTGGACTATGCATTTTCCAGACATATTGGAGCATGGACTCCCCTTACAGTGTGACACAAATATTTTCTCAGAGCTAATGTTTAATAGAGCACAGTTTCACTCTGTTGGATATTAGAAGCCAGCTGGGTCCAGGGACACAGAACCTTTCAAGTCTACCCATGGGAACCTGCATGATATTTCACCAGGCTCTGCATCTACGGTCACCATGCTACCATATCATGGGGTACGTGTTCTCAGGCCACCACAAGGTAGCTGTTGGGATGTTCCAATGTGCCACCCCCTGCTGGTGACCACAGAGCTTGCATTACTGAGTAGTCCTTGAAACTCAGAGGTGAGTACTGGAGAGGAGACCTGGGGAGGAACAGCTGGAACCCCAATCCTCTTTCCAGTGCTCACCCTGGGGAAGCCCTTGTGTGTTAGGCTGATGTCAGTTCAATGCCCACACTTAGACAGGCTTCTTTCTATCGCATTCTATGTGGCTTTTGCTATGTTAGGTCTCTGTATCTGTTCCTAACACTCACCAATTTACCAAACAATCAATTTCACTTATTTTTACCAAAACTTTGTTGTTGTTTTTTTTGAATGAGTGGATCTCTGGAGCCAGACTGCCTGGGTTTAAATCCTGCCTGGGCCTCTATTACCTGGGACAAATGACTTAAACTTTCAATTTTTCTCTTGAAAACGAAGAACAATTATTGTACTAATATTTGAGGATTTGTATAAATCCTACAGAGCTTGAAACAGTTACTGATAAATTTTAGCTATAATTATTTCAGGGTTTCAGCTGTTGTATACATTATACAACATGATAATTTTAATAACCACGTGAAGGTTTCTGCAGTCTTAGTCGATCACTTCAATTTGGCTTTGTAGCAGAATTTTACAAAATGTTTGTTTTGTCAAAAGCCAAAGGTCATTGTTTCATCTTTTAATTAACTTATGTAAGTTCATAATAGTTATTTGTTGCCTGCATTCAAAATTTCAGCATTCCATTCGGGAACACTGCCGTGCATAATTAAAAAAAATTCTTTCTAAAATCGTTTTCCGTTTGGTTCACATTTAAGCATTTGCAATCATTTCCAATTGACTCTTATGTCTCCCACTCTACATCTAATCCACCAGCAAATCCTGACTGGCTGTATCTTTACCATGTTCTACAAATCTGACCTCCTCTCTCACCCCCTTTATTATCACCCCTGCCCACGACACCCGATTTGTTTCACTAGTTTCCTGACTTGCTTCTTTGCTTCTGTCCTTGTCATGCCCCAGTTTCTCCCACCCCACCCCTGTTTCCGCATCATGGACGGTGTGACCCTTTGAAGACTAATTCAGATCATGTCACTCTGTTCTTCCAATATTCTTAGTCTTTAGCCCAGCCTACATCAACTGCCCTCCTTCCTTCTTTGATTTCATTTTCTTCACTTCTGCCTTCACTACTTGGCCTCCTTCCTATCCCTGCACATGGTGTGCTGTTCTCCCCGGCTCCTTATACTTGCTGTTTCCCCACCTAGAACTTTCTCTCTGCTATCAGATGGTTCATCCACACTTCATTTATATTTCTGCTGGAATCCAAGATAAGATAATACTCCCCACCCTGTCCCATTCATGGCCTCCTCACCCAGCTTTTTTTTTTTTTTTATCATATTTTCTTCGACATTATTTATTTGTTCATTATCTCCTTCCAGTTGGGAATTTTGTCTGTTTGATCTTGTGTCCTTACAAGCTTCACAAATACAAAACAGATTTCCATGAATATTATCAGAGGAACTAGTGAACGCAGGCAAAGAGTACACATACTGATCTTTCCTTTATTTTCCTAGTCTAAAGAAAATTCTTCCTTCCTGTGTGTGGTTAATATAGACCTTGCTGATACTGACTCACATTGTTCATTGTGAAATCTCTTCTGGGTTTCTTCCTGTCTTTCCAATTCTTTATTATTGTTTTAAAGTAATGTCATAAACTCCTAAAAAGCTGCTAAAATCTTGCCATTTTACTGACTTCTGTACATTTTAAACTTAGTGGCAACCATCTGGGTGGAGATAAGCTTGGTAAATACAAAAAATTGGACTTTTGAACAAATAGATTTTTGGGAAGCTGTCTTGTCCTGGGTGTGGCCTCACTCTGTGACCTCCATCCATCTCCCCTGGATGCTGGGAACTGATTTGCACCTGCTCCTGCAGGTCAACACCAGTACACAGAGCAACTGGCTCCATGTCAGCTCGGATGCATGCCGCCTGGCCATCATCTGGAAGTATGGTGGCATCTACATGGACACTGATGTCATTTCTATCAGGCCCATCCCGGAGAAGAACTTTCTGGCTGCACAGGCTTCTCAGTTCTCTAGTAATGGGGTGTTTGGATTCCTCCCCCAGCATCCCTTCCTGTGGGCATGCATGGAAAACTTCGTTGAACATTACAATTCAGAGATTTGGGGCAACCAGGGTCCTAATTTGATGACAAGGATGTTGAGAGTGTGGTGCAGACTTGGAGACTTCCAGGAGGTGAGCGACCTGAAGTGCTTGAATGTGTCCTTCCTACACCCCCAAAGATTTTACCCCATCTCCTATCCAGAGTGGAGGCGCTACTACGAAGTCTGGGATACAGATCCGAGCTTCAATTACTCTTATGCTCTGCATCTGTGGAACTACATGAACCAGGAGGGGAGGACTGTGGTCAGAGGAAGCAACACATTAGTGGAACATCTCTACCGTAAACACTGTCCCAGGACTTACAGAGATCTGATTCAAGGTCCACTGGGGTTGGTGACTGGGGAGCAGGCTCCAGATAACCAAGAGCACCAACTCGGGGCTGTTGCTGCTACATAGTGGAAGTGAAAACTTCTCAGAGTGTCACCCTTTTCCCTTGACCTCCACTTTCTTTCAGGGGTGTGGGGGATTCGTCCCATAACAGTTAAGATTAGGTTTCTCTGTTTATGGTAGAAAAATACCAAAGAACAATGACATATACAACACAGAAGTTTATGTCTTTCTCATTCAAAAGAAGTCTGAAGGCAGGCAATTATGGGTGGGTATGATCACTGCAGTTATTGTTGTCCTAGGCTTCTTGCACCCTTTTAGTTGTCATCCTTAGTGTCCATAGTTCCTGGTGCACATTTGTCTCCAGACCCTCATGCTTGCATTCCAGGCAGCAGGATGGGGAAATAAGAAAGGTATATTTCCTTCATTGCAGGAAGACTTCCTGCAAGTGCCATATAACACTTCCCCATGGGCCTGATATAGCTGCAAGAGAGTCTGGGAAGTTTAGGGAAGAAGAGAAAATTAGTTAGAATAGGCAGCTAGTAGTTTTGCTACATGTTTGATTTACAGTTTTAAGATTAATTCCAGAATCTGTCAGAAATGACTGGGGAAAAAAGGGATCAGATTTCTAGTTCTGATTTTTATATGAATCAATGCATTCTTTCAACAACTATTGAGTCCCACTTGTGTCATGCACTGATTTAGGTGCTGAAGCTATCATTGGACCAAGCCCACCAAGTCCTGCAGTAGTCTGGGCTGCTGTCACAAAGTGCATTGCATAGAGTGGCTTGTAAACAACAGAAGTTTATAAAAAGTCGAGGAACAGTGCTAGCCAGTGTGGTTGGTTCTGTGAGGCTCCCCTCCTAGGTGGTGGACTGCACTCCTGTATCTTCACAAGGTGATCCCTTTTATAAGTGAGCTAATTCCACTTTCAGGATCCAAATAACTTCTAAAGGCCTAATACCATTAAATTTGGGATTAAGATTTCAACATATGCATTATTATTTTTTTTGGGGGGGACACAAACATTTAGTCTATTGCAGGTTCCTAGTACTTCTATTCCAATGGCTGGTGTCATACTCCTTGTTCCCTGAGAGTGTCTGCTACTCCTTACCTTATCCCAATTAACTAATAAATACAAATCACAAATTCAAGTTAAAAAAAAACCTGCTGCCCCATTTCTAGTCACATAATAATTTGCCTCCTCTTTCCAGGGTATAAAAATTAATCTTTTTTTTTTTTTTTAACAAACTCATTCATTGAGATTTTCTAGAATTTCCCTTCTTCCTTTTCTTTAGGGGAATATATAGTTTGTATTTTCTCCAAATATATACATTATGATACTTTTTCAAATTGCATCTACCAATTCTTTTATTCTAATATTTCCCTCTTTGAAAATCACTGCTCTGATAATCTTATTAAAAGTACTTAAAAGTCATATCTCCTGCCCAGTTTTATTTGTTTGTGGCTACTTGTTCAGGGTTCTTTGATCTGACACCACATTCAGACTTCGAGATCTGCTATTATTCTCCATGACTGGCCTTGGAGCAATATTTCCAGAATTCTTGCTGGGTTTCTGCTCTCTTGATTATCAACACTGATGAGGAGTCTTAACGTTAACTCTCTCAGGGAAGAGCAGGGTTACACACTGGATCTCATGCCACTTCTGGAGAATGTACACCAAATGGTTCTCCAATTAACATTCCCAACTGCCAGGGTTTAGATGGGATTGATTAAAAATATTTTCAATATTTGAAAAACATATGAATTATTTCATGACAGGACCAAATTGGCAACCCAAATGTCATGTTTCTTAATGCTGGGCTATGACTTTGAATTATAGTATTGATCAATTTTGTTTATCAGGAGCATAACCTGATCTAAAAGTGCTTTGATTAAGAGAATGTGAGGAATAAACTAATGATTATTACTTAATAAATTCAGTTTGTCTAGCATAAAATAATATTTCAAAGCATAGTAGTTTGTATGTGGGGTTGGACAAAAGTAATAAGAGAAGTGGATACAAGATGGGGGGTCCTGGGACTCTGAACTGTGGGTTTCTTTTAGTTTTCTGTCAGTCTATGCCATGCATTAATAGGTCATACTGGTATTTATTCTTATAATAATTTCTATTCCAAATCCCACACTATTCTTAGAATTTCAAAATGCAAGATTATATGGAATAAAAATGGAAAGTAACTCTTGTACCACTGACACGTTTGGTATGTGTCTCTCACTTGTCTGCAAATGTATCTATGCTATTGGTAAGAAGTCTTGGTCAGCAGTCCTCACTACCTTCATTACCCTCACGACTATTTTGTGGGCCAGAGATCATCTCCCCACGACCTCAGCTAAGGGGTTAAGACAGGTACCAGAGGATTTTCTAGTTGGCTAGTGCTGTGCCTGGCTGGTGGCTAAGTATTATAAATATCATCCCTAAATTTCTCATATGTATAGTTTAAAAAATATAAATGATATAATATGATGCACATTATTATGTCTTATTTTTTCTTTAACTATATATGTTTCAGATACTTTTTTCATTAAGGTATACTTTATTTTCATAGTAGCTTCAGAGTGTAGTATATATTATAATCCATTTAATCAATAGCCAATTTGATGGATATTTAAGTTGATTTTAATTTAATAATACACGTAAAGTTACAGCAAAATATCCGATTTTCACATTTCTTTTAAAGGAAAAGTGAAGGCAGGAATGAAGGTGAGCAGAGGCAGGCAGGCAGGAAGAGAGAGGAGGAAGAAACACTTTATAATCATCTTTGCTGTCTCAGTGACCATGGGATGCAAATCCAGGACCTTGGGTTGTTTGTGGACTGTGCCCAAACATTGCTCCACCAGGGTGTGCCTCCCACACTTCAATGACTTTTGCTATGTGTTATCAAATTGTATTTAGAAAGGCTGGTTGAAATTTTCCATTTACCCATTCTTCATATTGGTCATTTAGTTTTGGCTAATATGATAGTTTAAAAATTGTGTCTAATTATTATGTTCATTTTGGTGAAATTGAGTGTTACATATGCTTAATTGGTAATATATATGTTCATATTTTGTGAATTGCCTTAACTCTTTAGTCCACTTGACTGTTGGGTTGTTTTCTATTTCTTATAGATTTGTAGCCTCTCTTTTTATGCTGAAGACACTAACATCTGCTATTTAGTTGTAATTTTTTCAGTTTGTCTTTTTTTTAATCCTCATTTAAATAATTTCCCCATGTATGTTTTAAAAATGTTATGTAACCTGACACTTTTTATTCATGTCTTTGGGTTACATACCATGGTTACATACCCTTCCATTTCCCTCCCCACTTAAAGAAATAGAGGTTTGACCCTCCCACCTTCAGAGGAGTTGTCTGGGCCTCAAGGTCTCATGCTAAGTGGCAAGGTTGATGTGCTCTCCTTGGTGATATTGAGGCAGACAGTCTTCACTTGGGGGTTTGTGAATAGATTTTGGGGGTGTTGAACTTACATATTTATTTTTACTATTAATTAAATATATTAATTCCTCCAATTATGAATGTGGGCCACACACCACAGAAGTATTAACAGTACCTGTGACTTTGTCATCAGTAATCATCACTGGATTTCCATGCAGAGATACTGAAACGTTCTTTTTCTGTTTTGTTTTTTGTTTCTAAAGCAAAGGTTAGGGTAGGAATGAAAGCAAGTTAGCAGGCAGGCAGGAAGAGAGAGGAGGAAGAAGAATATTTATCTTATATCCATTTAGTTGTTCACACTGGTTGCCTCTTGCTGGACCTGAGACTTGAGCTCAGGGGCATGTGACTTGCTCTTTTGGGAGGCAATTGACCTAATTGCTGACTTTGGAACATTCTTTATACTTTTACTGTTTTTAGATCTGATGCTAGATCGTGCTATTTAGTGCATTTATAAATAGACAAATTTATCACTATATTACACATTTTGGAATAATGTTTTGATGACCATATTTTCAATATATTGGAGTCTTCTGCAATCCTATTTTAAGTACTTAAAAATATTCTTGGGGTGCCCTGGTGGTCTAGCGGATAAGGCCACTGGGACATAAGTCCACATACATCCCAAGGACACAGGTTTGAGACCTGGAGTTGAGGGAACAACCAGGATGAACTAAATAAAATAAATAAAAAGTGCTGCTTCTTTTCTCATTTCTTACTTGCCTGCCTACTAGCCTCATTCCTACCTATACCTTTCCTTAAAGAAATATTCTGAGAAGGGGTCCTAAGCTTCAGTGAATGAATTTACGGGGATCCTACATAAAAATGGCGTGAGTCCTAGGCTAGAAGTTGCTGAGTGATTGGTTCTAGATTCCGTCTCTATCACTGCCAGTCTGCCAAGTCTGGGGTTTGTCTTTGGACTCAAAGAGTAGGTTAGGCAGACAGGCATTTTCATTTTGCAGGAGAGACTTGAATTTCCCCTTCTGCAAGTGAACACACTTCTTTCAAAGTTTTTTTTTTCTTTTTCAGGGAATGGGTGGGAGTGTAAGATCTGCCTAGAGCAAAGGTGGCCCTTTCAGCTCCAGCCATTTCCTGACAGGGTAAAGTGCAAATCTTTTGTTGCTAGAGATTTAGATATTTCAGAAGAAAACAGCAAGCCAAATTGTTATGCAATGCCCTCTTCTGATTGTATGCCTGTCTCAACAACAGCACTGTGAAAATGCAATAATACACCTTTGACCTAAAATCACCTCAGGGACCGTTAGAGGCTGGTATCCACCCCAACATTAGGAGACCTGCCACATTCATCTCTGGAAAGTGGGATCTGGAGCTGGCTCCAGAAGTGTGAAGCAGGCAGCTGACAGCAGAGGGCACTCCTATCATGGAGTCTAAAGTCTATCTTCAACCAGCAGATGGTTTCCACTATTTGCTGACATCTCTGGAAGAAGAGCAGCTGTGATGGTGTCCAGCTGGGTTAGGGAGTGGGTGTCTGGTACTGGGCTGCAGAGGGCTGAGGGGCTATAGAGCAAGAGGAAAATTGTATACATTGAGTAGCCACCCTCCTGCCCTTAATCCAATAGTTATGGTCCAGTTACATTCAGGATGTTAGCAATGTCCCCTAGACTAGTTATCTAGGGCCAGTCTCCTCTGGCTTGTTACCAGGGTTGCTGCCAGGGTGACAGCTTCCCAGTGCTAAGTGATTGGGTCCTCAGTACACTCTTGGTACTTCCAGGACCTAGAAGAGATCTTGGAACATAATAGGCACTCAATAACTCTTGGTATTGGATGTTGAACAGTGGCCCAGTAAGGGAAGATGTGAAGGTTTCATGCACAGGAGATCTAGTTCAGCTGAAGATGGAGTCTTTAGCTTTTGGCATTACAAGGTAGACCAGGCTACATCTCGAGTCTACTTTCTCACATTAGCCCTGCAAAGGAATGCATCCTCTTTACACATAGAGAAACTGAAGCTGATGGAAATGATATACACAGACACACACATGTTTCCTCAGAGCTACTTTCTGCATACTTTAGAGACACTGTGGGAAGAGGGTAGAGGAACAAAGGCTCCAAGCCCTTAGAGATTTCACTCTTGACTCAGGAGGACACGTCACTGACTACCAGGTCTCAGGTTGAGCCCAGAGATGCTTTAGCTAATTTGATTTTCATAATAGCACCACCAGGTAGAGTTAATTTTTACCATTTTATAGAGTGATTTTCCTAGGGTGACACAGCGTGGGAAAGTAGTGTCTTTGACCCCAAAACCTGAACTCTTCTCTCCCCTCTAGTGGGCAACCAGAAGCTCTGGAGAGATAGGGCACCCCGAGTAAGAGGAGAAGAGAACTAGACTCCTCATCACAGATGATGGTTCACAGACATCCCTGCTGGTTCAGCGCCCCACTCAATCACTTTTCTTTTCTTTTTGTTTTTAAAGGAAAGGTGCAGGCAGTAGTAAAGGCAAGTAGGTAGGCAAGCAGGAAGAAAAAGGAAGAAGAAGCATTTTATTTTATTTTTATTTAGTAGTTCACACTGGTTTTTCCCCCTGACCCCCAACCTGGGACTCAAACCCAGGGGTGTGTAGCCTGCACTCCTTCAGAGATGATTGACCTAACCACTACTACACCAGGGCACATAGTTTTTTTTAACATAGAAAAATTGGGTAAAATTTCAACACACATATAATTTTACAATGTTAACCATTTTCAGATGACAAACTCAGTGATATTAAGTATATCACACTGTCGTGCAGCCATCACCACTATCCATCTCTAAACATTTTTGTCGTCATATCAAATTGAAACTCAAAACATAAAAAAATAATAACTCTCTAATCCCAGCCCTATCCTCACCCCCTGGCAACCACCATTCTGCTTTCTGTCGCCATGAATTTGACTATAATAAATGGAATCATATAATATTTGCCCTTTTGTGTCTGGCCTTTTTCACTCAGAACACTATTTTCAAGGTTTACTAGTGGTTTAGCCGTATCAGAATTTTATTCACTTTAAAAGGCTAAGTAATATTACACTGTATGTGTTACCACATTTTGTCTACGCATTCTTCTGTTGAGAAGCACATGGGCTGTTACTACCTTTGATCTATTATGAATAATGCTGTTATGAACGTGAATACACAAATAACTGTTTGAGTTCCTACTTTAAATTCCTTTGGGTATATATCCAGAAGTGGAATCACAGATTCATATGGTAATTCTAAGTTTAATCTTTTGAGGGACCACCATTCTCTTTTCCACAGTGGCTGCACCGTTTTGCGTCCCCATCAGCAATGCACAGGGGTTCCGATTTCTCTACGCTTTACCAGCACTGGTTGCCATACACTTTTGCGTTGGCTGCCCCTAGACAGCTTGCCAAACTGAGGTTGGGGTGTGAGGAAGGCCTTAAAAAAATTCCCAGCAATTACCACCTGTGGGACCGGGTCAGGAACTAATACCTGGAGAGAAAGTGTTTTGATCCTGAGTTTTCCAGCTGGCTGGATCCACAGAGCAACTTAGAGGTTGGAGGGTGGGGGTAGGTGGGTGTCATCTCTACAGACCAGGGAGCACCCAAGGACTGATACAGAGAGGGTATCCGGAACCAGGAAAGTCCCTTTGGCTTAGGATCCTGGTTCGGGCTGTCTGACTGGAAGGTTGCAGCTTTTTCAGTTTACAGCAGGCCAGGAGCTGCGCGTGTGTGTGTGTGTGTGATGTGTGTGTGTGTGTGTGTGTGTGTATGTGTGTGTGTGTCTTCGCGGGCGCGCACACACAAGTGCAGCCTCCCCTCGGCTTCCACGCGGCCCCTCCTCTCACCAGGCCTGAGAGCCATCCCTGGGATCTTGAGCTTTCCTAGCAGACGAACGTGGCATCACTGCTCCCGCCTCCTTCACAGACCTAAAAATAGCTGGTCCCGAGGGGAGAGAGGCTCCACCCGCCTGGGTGGTGCTGTTGGGAGAGGGAGGATCGGATACCCAGGCCCGGAACTGGCGCCGACAGGTCGTCCAGCTCGCGGGCAGGTGGGCAGCGCTGGGTGGGTCGCGGTGCTGTCCCCTCACTTCTCGGTGTCTGGCTCCTGAAGCTGTAGCGTCCCGGCCGGGTCGGCGCCGGGAGCCTGCGGGGGACCGCTTGGGCTGGCCTAGGAGGGCGGGGCAAGAAGGGGACCCGCCTCTCGAATCGCTGCCCGCCGTCCCCAGCTCCGGGCACCCCAGGAGAGTCGAACCGCGTGGGGAAACTATGCCAGGAATTCTGTTAGGGAGGGATCCGGAGGGCAGCGTCCGCGCAGTTCGAGGGATCCGGCAGCCGGAGGTTAATCATTAGCGCCCGGGACGCCGGCGGGATCCCGCTCCGCCCGCGGGCGACGCTTCCGCGCCCCGGCTCGGCCTCCATCGCAGCTCTCCATCTGCACCCCGAGCTCGGCCTCCGACCCGGCTCCCACCGCTCCGACCAGGTACTGAAGGCGAGTAGGAACGACTGTACCCCAGGACTGGGCTTCTCCGGGAGAGCAGCTGTGGAGTTTTGCCTTTGAAGAAAATAAAATTGATTGAGGGGCTTGATACTTTGAGTTCTGAAGGTAAAGGGAGATCTATAAATGAGATGCTTTAGAACAAAACGTCTCTAGAGCCTTTCCCTTGAGTCCTGGACTGGGGTTTCCGCAGGAGGCAGCGATAGTATTTTCATTTTGAGTGACTGTAGATAAAAATCCATGGGAGATTTGCTTAGTGCCGAGAGGGGTCCAGAGGGCAGGTCAGGGGAGGGTCAAGTGGACCTGGCAGGGGCCACCGGACACCCAACACTCCTTAGCACCCAGGACCCGCGCTGAGCCGGGCCTGCGTGCGATTCTAAGGAGACTTTGTAGAGAGGCTTGGTGCGTGTAAAGTACTGACTGTCTGCAGGAAGGTGGATGGTCTCTCTTCTCTGTCACAGTCCCTAAACCCTTTCTCCCAGCTGAGGACTGGCCAGTCAGAACAATCCCTCAAGAGAGGGCTGGTTCTCCAGTAAGTGGCTGATAAGTGGGCTTTTGTTTGTGTCTGTTAGGACCAAGGTCTGGAGACACCTCCCTTAGATGGAAATATTTTTGGACACCATCCAACTTGATAAAATGGTGCAGGAAGTTATATTCTTCACGCTGGCACCAGAAGCCTGAGCTCATTTGTGCATTGTGACTGTGTCCTGCCACAGGGTTAGAGTTTGATCAGAAGGCTTGCTGGTCACTGACACTGACAATATGGGGGCACTGTTCTGAATCTCCTTGTGGCCCCTTGCTGGGAGGGCCGCAGAATTTGCCACCTGTCACAAGGCCCAGGGAGGATTTTGTGAGGTCTGATGGCCCAGACACTGAAGATGGCAAATCTCAATCAAGAAGCCACATGGCCTCCATGAAAAAGAAACCATCATATAGTCTAAGCTGCTTTTCTTTTACATGGGAGAAACAGTGTTGTTTTTGGACACTTCTGCACCTGGGAAGAACAAGTGTGAGGTCTGTCATGATAGTGTCTAGGAGAGCTCCTGGTTTACGCTCATCTCCATTGGGGTCTCTAGTGTTCCCTGAACGATAGTGTGTGCACAGCCTGTTTGCAAACTATGCAGGGTTTCCTTGGCAGCCACAACGATTAGAACTAATGACACGCTTGAACTCCCCCAGGAAAGGAACCACTGACGTTAGCTCAAGAGCCAGGGCAGGCTTGTGAATCATTGCTTGGTAGCTGCCTTGCAAGTTTGGCTGTCTCCAAGTGTTCCTCTTGGGTGCTTTCTGGAGGAAGCAGAGGAGGCTGTAAGGTAGAAGTAGTAGTTTATTCTAGTTGTTATATTAAAAAATTGGCCCAAATATTGGAAAATCAGCTGTTTGATTGATTTTGTGGATGTTATCTTTGACAGATTATAGGCGGGCATGTTTCACAAGAACCACAACTCTCCAGGAATTCTTTCATGGTGTGATGGCTGTTTTGTGAGGAGGTGAGCACCCCATCATAGGGGGTGGACAAAGCAAGGGGTGGTAGATTGACTTTCTCTCTTGGCTCTGGGATTGCTTCAGATAGGAACCATCTCTTCAACAAGGAAATGAGTTTGGAATGCTAGCATAAATATCATTCCTTTGGGTTCCATTAATTCATGCCATTGGTTTAAAATTGGGAATTTCCTGAGACACCATTAACAATCTAGAGATGGTTAACTCAGCTTTAGATTTCCTAATGACAGTGAATAATTTCTGCCTTGTGTTTATATTCCCAGATGTGGGAAAAGCAGTCTGCTGATAATTCAGCCTGGAGAAAGCACTGTGTCCCTATCCCCAGGGGTAGGTGGTTTCTAGGTAACCTGCAACTCTTTCATTTGGCTTTGTCTTCTGCCCATCTTAACCAGGACGCAAGCTGTGGCACTGAGGAGGGTCTGGCCAAGCCCTGCTGAGATCAGGGAGAATGTAGGATCTCCAGCACTGAACCTGTTGTGATTCGTTGTAAACTTTTTCAGTCCCTGCAACTTAGTCAAGAAATCTCAGGTACTGTAATTTTCACAATGGGTTATAATTTATAGATCATCATCATCATCATCTTCATTATTGGGAGGTAATTTGACATGATCCAAATGTTTTAGAGTCAGACATAATTTGATTGGAATATTGGCTTCATTACTTAGTAGCTGAATGACTTGGGTAAGTTGCTTAGCTTCTCTGAGTCTGAGTTCCTACATCAATCAGATGAGACAAATCATAGCTACATAGAAGGCTATATGATGGTTAGAAATAGCACTTTTAAAGGCTAGCACATGCTTGACATATGCTTGACTTACCAAATGATGGCTGCTATCATCACGATCTTCAAATTCCCATAGTTCTGCTTACCTTTTGATGTCAGAGCCCTAGGACTTCTGAGAATTAGACCCCCTAGGATTCTATTGGAAGACAGGAGTGATGCTTTTGTGGTTCAGTAAAACCTTATGAACTCAGATCCCTAGTTAAACCTACTGCTTAATTGAGAGTGGGGCTGCCATCCTCCATGTGTAGAGTGTAGGCTCACAGCATCAACATGAGACTTTAGTGGCTGCTCAGGAAGCAACTATAACACTGCAGCCATATTTCAACAGTGTGGTACCTAGGACCTCTCACAGATGTGCTTGAGCTCACCCCCAAGGATGGCAAGGATGCTAAGCTTCCATCCAAGGCTTCCATGGACACAGATGATAAATACATGAAGCATTTTACTAAGTCTGAATGACTTTTCTCTACAATAAGTCCAAATTAAAGACCCAACTCCATTCTTCATCCAAATTCTGAGTGGTCTATAGCTGCATTTCTCCATGACCCCATGATGGGGATCATATCAGAATGTTTCTGTTCTTCTCCTCTTCCCCTGCCCCCACCAGCTGTGAGCTCCATGAGAGTGAGACATGGCTTATTCACATCTGTTGTATTCTAGTCTCCAGTATTTCACTTCAGCCCAGATTGCTACTGAACAGAGGAAAATTGTCAAAATCTTATATTATCTACTTCAAAATGTACCCTAAGAATGAGCTGAATATCGAAGGAAGGAACATGTTGGAAAGATGGAATCTTTCCCTAAGGTTGGGATTCTTGTCATCTGGAGAAGTTGCAGTTGTTTTCCAATGGTGGTGAAGAAAGTCACTGTGCTATCTTGGGTCAGGACTAGTTCTTGGAAAGTACACAGAAACTGGCAGGCAAGAAAGGGACACTTCCACCGGGTTGTTGATGAGTTGCGCTGATGAACAGGGACTGGAAGCAAGAAACTATGCTGAGCTTTTAATTTGACCAAGGATGGCAGATGACACCCACTATAGTATATTTGCTGTCTTATTTTTCTGTGGGGTTTCTTTATGCTTTACAGACCATATTATTTAATATTTTTTGCAAAGCTGGTTTTGTGGTGATAACTCCTTTAACTTTTGCTTGTCAGAAAAGGTTTTTTTTTAAAAATCATCCTTCAGTTCTGAATGATAATCTTGCCAGATACAGTGTCCTAGGTTGAAACTCTTTTTATTTCAGCACTTTGAATATATTATGCCATTCCCTTCTGCCCTGTAGTTTTATTTGAGAAGTCTGCTAACAATCTTATGGGGGATCCTCTGTATGTGACATGTTTTTCTCTGGCTGCTTTTAATAGTCTTTCTTTATCTTGTATTTTTGGCATTTTGATGACAGCGTGTCTAAGTGTATTTCTGTTTGGGTTTCTTTTATTAGGAACTCTTTGAGCTTCCTGGATCTGGAGGCTTGCTTCATTCTTCAAATTGGGGAAGTTCTCATCCATTATTTCTTCAAATACGGTTTCTGCCCTGTTTTTCTCTCTCTTCCTCTGGGACTCCTGTGATACGAATGTTGTTCCTTTTGATGTTATCCCAGAGGTCTCGAATGCTGTCTTTGGTTCTTTGAATTTTTTGATCTCTTTGCTGGTTTGCTTGATTAAGTTCCTTTGTCCTATCTTCCCACTCACTGATTCTCTTGGAAGCTTCATCCATCCTATTGTTGAGTCCCTTTACTGAGTTCTTTAATTCAGTCATCGTGTCTCTTACTTGTTTGATGTCTTGTTTTAATTCTTCTCTTTGCTTCCTGACATTTTTGTTTATAACCTCTACTGATTTCTGGATTCCCATGAGTATGTTAATCACTGTTACCCTAAATTCATCATCAGGTAATTTACATTTGTCTGCTGTATTCAGATTTTTGCCTGGATTTTTGATTGGATCCATCATTTCACATATATTTTTCTGTACCTTTGCTCTACTGTGCATTCTGTTTATTTTTCTGAGGGTTCAGTTTCCTTTGCGTTGCATAGGTTTGACTTGCCCAAGATTGGCAATCAGGCTGCAGTTTCACCTGTACCCACAAGGTGGTGCTATTGGGTAGTATTGCGGTTTGGAACTGCCTTTTCACTGTAATTCAGGGGGGTGGGGCAGCTGATGGGCGCGATTTCCAGTGGGCGGATGTGTGGCAGGTGGGAATCCTGCTCAGTGGACGCTAGGCTCTGGTGCGAAATGGTTGTGGAAGGGGTTTGAGTTCTGACTAATTTTTGCTTATGGCTGCGCCCAGCGCAATTTCACCCCCCAGGCTCCAGCTCAGCTCCTGGTGCACTGGCTCTCCTTTCACCCGCTCCCAAGTTGGCCCTCCATGTCTCTGTATCTCAGCCTCACTGGGCCTACCTCTCACTGTTTCTGCAGCTGGTCCCGAAATCCCTAGCCTCCGCCCACCGCGTGTCTGGAGACCCCAGAGCTCTGTCCCAAATCCAAATCTGCAGATTAGCTTAAAACCACGCTGGGTGCCCTCACCCACTGTTAGTCTTCAGCTGTTCTGTCTTCAACTGAAGTGCCAGTAGTTTCTTGGTATTTGTCTCAGGAAAATAGGTTTTTTTTTTTTTTTTTTTTTTTTCTGGTGTGTATGGGGAGCGACCCGAAAGTGCTTCCTATCCAGTTACCATCCAGAAGTCAGTCTGGAAGCAGTTGTTTTTATCATCAACTTGTACTGTGATTTCTCTTAAACTTGGTACATTTCCTGTATTTAACATTATTTTCCTGGCTCTAGTGGGATCTGGGTTTGCAATTTCTGGAATAGTCAGCACGTGAAGGTTGGGTCCAAGAGACAGACAGAACAGAAAGAAAGAGAACTGGGAGTTGCTGAGCCTAAAGCAGGCCTTTGGTAACTGTTGCTTTAGGTCTGTGTGAACTCAATCAAGGGAAGCTCTGTAGGGTACATGGGTCAATGGTGGATAAACAACAGAATTTCATGAGGCATGAGCACACTCTGCCTTGCAGGAAGGCTGGAGCGGTTGTAACCATTGAAAGAGGGAACTATAAGGAGCATTCTAAGGACTGTGAGGGGAGACAAGGGAGTTACAGATGAAGCATACTTGGCCATATTATTAAGAGGCCTATGGGTGACCATCTGACATTGAAGTTTAAATAGTTAAGCTGTGTTCACAGCCAACCTCCTTGTCTGTGAAGACAGGAAGCAGGTGTTCTGTTACCCTTGCCGACAGCATGCTTGGTAACCTGCTGTTGCTCTGAGGTATGGATTGTTGTGGCAGTTGTCTCCGAGGCTCCGGTGACACTGTTGTCGCTAGGAGCCTGGCATGGTGAGTATCATGTCGCTTGCCTCCTTTAAAATTTTTTATAACCTGACATCTGAAGTAGAAGTAGAAGTGTGCCAGTCTTCTCATGGCCACACTGCTTGTGGTTTTGTTTTTGAGGCTGTGTTGGGGAAGAGAACCCAAGGAAAGGAAGTAGGAGCTGAAGGAAAAGCAGGTGGGTGGCATGCCAGGGGCAGGTCTGGATGTGGTTCTGTGCAGCAGAGGGCAACACTGAATTCCAGGCAGGTTCGTGGTTAATACACTTTTGTGGTCCCAGAGTCTGGCAAGGGGCCTGGCCCAGGTAGGCAGGCTGTAAATGAGGGATGGTGAGTGAACAAATGAATTTCAGGCATCGGGGGTGATGATGTGATTAAAACAAAGTTTTAGGACAAATAGCCTCAAAAATTGGTGTTGGGTGGTTTATTGATTCTTGCGTGGCTCAAAGCCCATAAGCTTTGGAGCCATATTGGGCCTCTCATTTATTTTATTTCTGGTCTTCCTACCTGGGCAAGTCACTTAAACTCTCCTGACAATTGTTTCCTTGTTTGTGATATAGGGATGTAATACCTGCTTGTCACTTAGTATTCATAGAGTTTGTGTCTGGCACAGGGGCTGGCATGCCCTGAACTGTGACCAGTATCATTACTGAGAGCCTTCCCCAACATCTCCTCCAGTTCTCACTGCACCCAGGGTGTGGGGGAGGTGGGCAGGCTATCACAGATGAAGAAAGCTCAGCCAGGTCAGCGGCCTTTCCTGGGGTCCTTTTTTGTAAATCCAGTCCTACTGTTTCCTCATAACCCTTCTCTGGAAGACTAGTAACCTTTCTCTTCTCTGATTTTCTACTGCCCTTCAAATTCTGAACCACATGATCTAGAAAGAACTTGATTAAATAGGGTCACATGGGCTTCTTATTTCTGCAGATTCCATGTTCCCAAGGGCAAAAGCTGTATTTTTTTCTTTAAACTTTTGTAAAAGTAACAGATGATGATGCAATGGGCTTTGAAATAGTAGCGAGATGGAAAGTGAAAATGAAAGACCCCCTAATTTCTATTCTAATTTTCTGGAGATAAACTTTGCTAACAGCTTGTTTATTTTTCTAAAAATAGTCTATGCTTATAAAATATTATATATATATAATGAATCGTTTGTAAGAATAATAATAATATTTAATTATGATTACATATGAATGACAAGTATAAATCATTGATATGTATATAATACATTGATATATGAATGTATGTATATGTACATATATGCTTATATATAGTATAGATGTATTTAGGCATAGGTTTTACATATGTATATTTTATACATACACATATATCATTGTCATTATTGGTGTGTAAGCTCTTTCTGTCTGTCCAACCACCCATGAATTGATTTCCTATTCATGTACCATCCAAGTCATTTGTCCATACTTCATATTTCCATTTCCCTCCTCCCTTATAGACAAGCACTCTAATGCACTCTGTCATAGCTATAGTATTTTGTATTTTGCTTTCTTGTGCTTTGCTGACAATACTATGCTGACAATTTTTGCACAAGCACCTTTATGCATGCTTGTAATTCTTAGTAGAATGCTTATTTTACACTCCTGTTGCTAGTGTCACACTGTTCTTCAAAGAGAGTGATTTCTGCCTACCATGAGATTGTAGAGCAGAATCTGAGTTTTCGGCACTGAACTGGAACTCCTGTCACTGAGCTATTAGTTTGAAAAAAAGAGACCATCACGGACTGAAGACAGTCTGAGTGTACAGGCATTCATGTCCCCATGGAGGGAACAGTCATCAGATCGGTCCTTAGAATTGGGGAAACTGAAGTGAAGCCCATCCCATTCTGCTCTACTTTTGTCATTGCAGTAGGAGAGGACAGGGTGTGGTGGATATTAGGTAGCTCTGTCCCGGATGACAAGTTTTAGACTTTACTCTGAGGTACTGCCGAGTGGCAGAGGACCCACGTACAAGTCTGGCAGCTCCTCCCTGGTGAAACCTCTGGCAGCGCTCTTGTGTTGAACTTATTAGGCATGGGGGAGGAATCCCCAAGGACTTTGTAGGTGCCAGCCTTTGTCTGGGGGCTTCCCTTGCCTCTTTCCTACCCACAACCTGTAAAGTAGGATTCACGGTCCCCTCTATATGCTGAAGTGTTAAGATGTGGAAGGACCTGTCTGAGAGTGAGGCTCTGAATCTGCCTCTGATTGTGAGCCCATGCCTTTCTTTGCAGTCTGGTCTGTCAGTGCAGCCTGCACCTGTGACAGCTGCGGCACAGATCTCTCACCTCGTCCTGCCTGGACTCTCCCAGACAGGTATACTGCACAGCTGCACACAATTGGCCTAACTGAGCCTCTCTTTTCATTTCCAGGCCGTACCTCAGCAACCTGGCCTGCTGCCGTGGCCTTGGTGGCACCCGCCCCTGGTGGTCAGCCCAGCACTTCTTCCTCTCATGCAGCCCCCTGCTACCACTGCTGAGGCCCTCTTTGGGTCCTACACTCTCCCCACCTTCAAGTTCCAGCCTCGCCGTGAGAGTGTGGACTGGAGGCGCATTGGCGCTCTGGACGTGGACCGTGTGGCCCGGGAGCTGGATGTAGCCACCCTGCAGGAGAACATTGCAGGTGTCACCTTCTGCAACCTGGAGCGGGAGGCATGCATCCGCTGCGGACACCCGGTGGACCCTGCGCTGCTCAAGGTGCTGCGCCTAGCGCAGCTCATCATCGAGTACCTGCTGCACTGCCAAGACTGCCTGAGTGCCAGTGTGGCCCAGCTGGAGGCACGGCTGCAGGCCAGCCTGGGCCAGCAGGAACGTGGGCAGCGGGAGCTGGGCCGCCAGGCAGATGAGCTCAAGGGTGTGCGGGAGGAGAGCCGCCGGCGCCGCAAGATGATCAGCACCCTGCAGCAGCTGCTCCTGCAGACGGGTGCCCACAGCTACCACATGGTGAGACCTCTCTTGCCCAGCCATCTGGTCATCCGGCCACCAGGCTGCACCTCTGTCCCTGGCTCCTGGCCGCTTGTGTCACTGTTACTGGTAGTAGCATGCTTCAGAGACACTGTTCATGGCCAGAGAGCCAGAGCAGGTCTGATGAGGTGCTGCTCTGTGTGCATGTGTGTGTGTAGACTGCAGTGTGCAGCAATTGTGTGTATGAGGGATATGTGTGCATAGACTGTATGTGTTTTTGGGAAGTGCTTATCTAGTGTGTATCTGTGTGAATGGGAGTGTGTGTGTTTAAGGATGTGCGAATATGTGTTGTCTCACTTGTGTAGAGGGTGCTTAGTATGTGTGTGTAGCTAGTGTGTGGTGTATAATATGTGCTGGTATGTGCAGTGTGTGTAGAAAGACGTGTGTATTGTGAATGAATGAAGGGTATACATGTGTTTTTATTTATGATGGGGTGTTAAAGAATGTGTGTGTGTTGAGGTGTGTAGGAATGAAGGAAATGTGCATTGCAATGTGTATATAAAGGGTTGGTCTGTGCATGCAAAGAATGTGGTGTATAAAGGTACATGTATGTGTTTGTATGTTTGTGTGTGTGCATGTGTGTCTGTGTGTGTGGGACTGGTGTGTGGTAAGGGATAAGAGGAGCCAGACCCATTCTGGAAAGTGATTCTAAACTTCAACCAGGTAACAGTTTATTTCCCTCAGTGACATTTGAACATTTGCATCTCTCTCCGTGGAAAGTGTGGTTGGGGACAGTTACCTTTTATAAAATGTCACGTCATCAGGCTGTATGCCAGGCTCTCAGGATAAGTCATGTTGGTTCAGGTTTTCAAGAAACTCATAGTTTGGGGTTGGGATAAAGGACCAATATTTATTTCATTAAAATGTTTTTATTGTGGTAAGTTTGATTTTGTACATTAAAATAAACTCATGTGTAGTTTCCACATATGGGCGTTTCCCTATTCCTAAAATAT
The DNA here is from genome assembly GCA_004363575.1 of Solenodon paradoxus. Taxonomy (NCBI): domain Eukaryota; kingdom Metazoa; phylum Chordata; class Mammalia; order Eulipotyphla; family Solenodontidae; genus Solenodon; species Solenodon paradoxus. The sequence goes on along the minus strand of RJWH01000449.1, from coordinate 115,383 downwards.
GTGTCAACATACCCTGACCTCCACCAAGTCACCAGGGGTTCTTCACCATTTACAATGGACTCCTCCACCATTTGCCCTGCCCACCCATCCCATTCCCTGTTGGTAACCTCATTTCTATTGCAGGTGCCCAAGGCTTGGCTTTGTTTCATCTGTTCCTTTGATTTTTTTATAATCACGTTCCACCTAGGAGTGATACCATCTGGTTTCTATCTTTCTTCTTTTGGATTATTTCAATGCATAATCCCCTCTAGATCCCTTTATGTTGATTCAAATGACAGGATTTCATCTCTTCTAAGGGCTGTTAGTATTCCATCGTGTATATATACCACATCTTCTTTATGCATTTATCTGAATTTGGGAACTTATGGATTTTCCAGTAGCTATTGTGAATGGAGCTGCAGTAAACATGGGGGTACATAGATCTCTGTGAATTAGTGCTTTTGTATCTTTTGGGTAAACACCCATAAGTGGGATGGTGGAATCATATGGAATTTCCATCTTTAGGTTTTTGAGGAGTCTCCATGCTGTTTTCCATAGGGTTGAACCAATTTTCACTCCCATCAACAGTTTAAAATTGTTCCTTTTTTGCCACATCCTCACCATTTGTTGTTTCCAGATTTTTGAATAATAGTCAGTCTCTCATGTGTAAGGTGATTTCTCATTATTGTTTTAATTTGCATTTCCCTGATAACCAGTGAGTAGGAACATCTTTTCATTGCCTGTTGACCATCTGTATATCCTCTTCAGAAAAGTGTCTCTCCAATTCCTCTTCCCATTTTTTGATTTATTGCCTGTTTTTTTTGTTATTGAGTTTTATGAGTTCTTTGCATATTTTGGATATTAAGCCCTTGCAGAGATATGGAACGCAAATATCTTCTCCCAGTTAGTAGGTTGTCTTTTTGTTTTGGTGATGTTTTCTTTCACTATGAAGAAGCTTTTTAGTTTGATGTAGTCCCAATTGTTTATTTTTCTTTTTGTTTTCCTTGATGCTGGAGTTGAGTACCCAAAGACCAATCTAAGGCTGATGTAATAGAATGTCTTTCTTTTGTTGTCTTCTAGGAATATTATAGTTTCCGGTCTTATGTCCAAGTCTCTAGTTCATTTTGAGTTAGTTTTTGTGAATGGTGTTGGAGAGCTTCGTTCTTTTGTATGTGGCTGTCAGGTTTTTCCAACACCATTTATTGAAGAGACTTTCTTTTCTCCATCTTATGCTTTTGGCTCCTTTATCATAGATTAACTGACTGTACGTGAGTGGGTCAGTTCTAGTGACTTAGTTCTATTTCACCGATTTGTGCCTCTGTTATTATTCCAGTACCATATGATTTTGATCATTATCGCTTTGTAGTATAGCTCAATGTCTGGGATTGTAATCCCTCCAGATTTGTTCTTTTTTCTCATAATTGCTTGGCTATTCAGGATCTTTTATTGTTCCTTACAAATTTTAAGATTTTTTTGTTCTATTTCCTGTAAATAAGCCCATGGGATTTTAATGAGGATGGCATGAAGTCTGTATATTGATTTAGGTAAGATGGCAATATTAATGATTTTGATTCTTCCCCACCATGAGGAGGTAATATCTTTCCATCTCTTTGTTTCTTTCTGTTTCTATTAAGAGGAAATGGTCATTTTCGTTGTACAGGTCATTCACTTCCTTTGTTAAATATATTCCAAGATATCTGATTCTTTTTGCTTCTATTTTAAGCTGATTTTCTTGATTTCATTTTCTTCTAGCATGTTGATTGCATGTAAAAATGCAACAGATTTTAGTTCATTGATTTTGTAGCCTGTCACTTTACTGTATTCATTGGTGAGCTCTACTATTTTTTTATGACAGTTTATAGAGTTTTCAATATATACAATCCATCTCTAAATAATAATGATAGTTTTACTTCCTCCTAGGATTAATTATTTTAAACATGGACATATCATCATTATGCGTTGGAAAACCCACAAAATTCCTTAGTTTTATCAAATACTCATCAGCATTCACAGTGTCCTGGGTACTCTAGTAGTATTTAAAGTTGCCCAGGTGATTCTAATAGGCAGATTTCTTATTTTTCTGATTGAAGTGGTTGTCTTACTCAGTAAATCAAATTCCTCCTTTTCAAGCAGCCCGGGGGTCCTAAAGAAATGAGAGTTTGGGAATAGGGAGGATACCAGCCTGAGTCAGATGATCTAACCCTGCCTTTTCCACTGCTTCTCTGTGTAGTGCCACCTGTGTGACAAGACGTTCATGAATGCCACCTTTCTCCGGGGCCACATCCAGCGCAGGCACGTGGGCATGTCAGAAGGCGGTGAGTTCAGGTGGCAGCCTGGGCCCTCCTGGGACTGTGTAAGGACCCGTACTGGTATTTGGGGTGTGTGTGGGGCACACACCATTACAGCCTTCCTCAGAACCTTCTCATCCAATAAAGGATGGATGACCTCACCATCCACCAGGGCTCCCCCACAGGAGTGGGAGGTTTTCTGACCACCTGTGAAGCGAAGGGCACCAGACAATTAGTTCCAGTCTTAGCTTTGCCCTTTCTGTGATATGGCCATGGTCAGTGCACCGTCCTCTGAAACTCAGTGGTTTTCGCTGTGAATGGGGCAGTTATTCTGGCAACTTTGAAGGGCTGCTAACTCTCAGCCTTCTGTGAAACTGTTGTTCTCTGAAACTTAACTGAATGACTTGAATGGGGTTTGTGAACAATAAGACCACGTCTTTGACTTAATCACTTTAATTTTACATTTTCAAACTCCAAAGTGAATAGTGAGGTTATAGTTTTTGTCATAAAGAGATTTGCATACTTTATGTTCATTTTTGAGGTTTAATAAGAAAAGCTATTAACACATAAAATTAAATATGAAACTTTCATTAAATAAACCCCTTTTCTGATTTTATTTCATTTTAATTTCTTTTTCTTCTTAAAGTCTTTTTTACTGAGGTAACATTGTTACAACACTATGTATGTTTTAGATGTGCAGGTTCGCTCTTCATCAAGTACATGATATCATACTAAGCATATCACCACATTTCTAATAATTACCCATCACTGTTAATTGGAGCCCTTACTACTCTTTGTTCCCACCCTTCATCCTCATCCCTTCTGGTTAATTTCCTTTTCAAAGAACAGACTTAGAGTTTTAAAACAGCAAATTTACCTAGTTGCTAAGTATTTATAATGTATGAACATTACTATTATGTTCTTCTTGGTTCTGCATTGGAGGATGCTAAAGAAAAACAGATTTTTCCTCTCATATATATTTCCTGATAAAAATAGATGTTTTACAGAGTTATTTATTCACCCCTTTCATAGCAGGACTATTCACAATAGTTAAGATGTGAAAGCAATCCAAGTATCTGTTGACAGATGAATAGGTAAGTAAAGTATAAATGGAATATTATTCAGCCTTAAAAAGAAAGGAGGGTGCGCCCCTGTTGCTCAGCTGCTAGGGTGAAGGCCACGTGAAGCCTGAGGACCCAGGTTTGAGATTTGGAGCTGGGGAAAGGAGAAAAAAAATGGAATGGTGACATACGTCACAATATGGATGAGTCCTGAGGACATTATGTTACGCAAAATAAATCAGTCACTGAAGGACAAGTACTGTGTGATTTCACTGTATGAGGTACTTAGAATAGTTAAATTCTGTTGAAATAGAAAGCAGATGGTGGTTGCTTGGGTCTGGGGGTATGTGGAGTAGCGTGTTATGGTTTATTAGTTACTGACATACAAGATCGAGGGTAATGGAGATAGACGGTGGTGATGCTGCGTACCATTAAGTATGACTGAACTGCACACTTATAAATGGTTAAGATGGTAAGTTTTATGTTTTGTATATTTGAGCACAATACAGAAATTGGAAGTATATTCCTTTGATACAGAAAATTAAATACAGGAAGATAGAAAAGGAAAATAAAAAACTGTAGAAAATAATCCTGGCAGTTAATATTTTGGTATTTTCTTTATCATTTGTATTCCGTATACTTATATAATCAAGCAGCATGCAATTTTGATTATTGCTTCTTTTCCTTTAAGAATATGTCACATTTTCCAATGTCATTATCATTTTTGAAAACATGATTTTTAATGGCTTGGTAGTATTCTATAATATGGATTTTATAATTTATTTCACAATTGTATTTTTGTATGATTTATATGTCCTATTAAGAAATATTCCTATTATAAATCACATAATCATTAGTATTCTTGTTTGTGAAAACTTGTACAGATTCCTTAATATTTCCTTAATGCTGTTTTGTAAGGACAGAGAAAGTAAGTTCTTAAGGGAACTTTTGCCCTTTTAATATTCATGACTTTTTATTCTCAGGCAGTTGGCTTCTAAGATATCCCAGATCCCTTATTCCACACATAGCCTCACATCACTTTACTATTGCATCTAAAGATCCTTTGTATCTAAAGAGTCCAATCTGAGAACAGCCATATCTCTTTTCAAAGAAAGACTTAGATTGATTAGTGGTGTATGCATCTGATGACCACTAAATGTACTTTGAACAAGTAGTAAATGTTAAAGAAAAGTATTTTTCATTAACCCTTAACTTCTATCAGTATAAAGTTTAATTAAAATGTTCTTTTATAATTGATTGGAAATTTTTTAACTTAAAAGATTTAAAGTATACACTTAAAAAAACCTTGTCTAAGATGTTCCTTTATAATACATGTTGCCTTCTTATTGTGTAAATTGATTTTATTGAAGGGATATTGCATTGTAAAATTGGTTTTAAGGTGTATATCATAGCAGATATAATCTGTATACAATATTGTAAATTCATCATCATTTTTTTCTTCACCTTTAAATTAATACTCCACCCCATTCTACCCTTCCCTTCACACAACCTTTGATTTGCCTTTTTTTGTGGCTACAATATGTTGTTTGATTTAGTTCTTTTTTTAAGTTTGTTTTTGTTTAATTTAGTTCATTTTTTGATAGCTGTCTATATACATCTCATATGAATAATATAAGATGTTTTTTTCTCCTTCTGGCTTATCTTGCTAAGCATCATTCCCTCCAGGTCCATCCATGTTGCCAAGAATGACAGGGTTCCACTCTTTTCAATAACTGTGTTATATATCCATTCCATTCCATTATATATACATGTGTGTATATATCACGTATTTTTAATTCATTCATCTGTTGATGGATATTTAGGTTGTTTCCAGCTATTGACTGTTGTAGATAGTGCTGCAATGAACATGGAGACACATATATCTCTGCACATAAGTGTTGCTGTGTTTTTAGGGTATATACCCAGTTGAGGAATAACTGGGTAATATGGAATTTTCATTCTCAATATTTTGAGAAATATCTAAACTCTTTTCCATAATGGTTGCACTATCTTACACTCCAAACAACAATGTATAAGAGTTCTCCTTTCTTCACAACCTCTCCAGCACTTGTTTATATTCTTTTGGATAATAACCATTCTCGCTGGTGTAGGTGGTAGTTCATGGTTGTTTTTATTTGCAGTTCCTCAATGATAAGAGAGGTAAAACATTTTTTCATGTGCCTGTTGATCATTTATGTCTTCTTTTGAAAAGTGTTTGTTAAGGTCTTCTGCACATTTTTAAATTGGATTGTTATTTTTCTTAAGTTTAATGAATTTTTTGATTGTTAACCCCTTGTCAGATTTATGATGTGCAGATATATTCTTTTATTCAGTAGGATGTCTTTTTGTTTTTATGAGTTTCTTTTGCTGTGCAGAAGCTTCTTAGTTTGATGTAATCCCATTTGTTTATTTTTCTTTCTATTTCCCTTGCTATTGGAGTTGAGTTCCTAAAGACATCCCTTAGGTCAATGTCCTGTAGTCTTTTACCTATGTTTTCTTCTGTGTATTTTGTCATTTCTCATCTTACATCTAAGTCTCTGATCCACTTTGAATTAATTTTTGTGTATAGTGTTAGGTAGTGATCTAACTTTAACCTCCTGCATGTGGCTGTCCAGTTTTCACAGCACCATATATTGAAGAGACTGCCTTTGCTCCATTGTAAGTTTTTGTCTCCTTTGTTGAAGATTCGTTGTCCATATATGTGGGTTTATTTCTGGGATCTCAATTTTGTTCCATTGATCTGTATGCCTGTTTTTATTCTAATATCATGTAAACTTGATTATTACTGATTTGTAGTAAGAGTTTGAAGTCAGGGAGTGGGACACCTCCATTTTTGTTCTTATTCCTGAGGATTTTTTTTTTCTGTCCTGGGTCTGTTGTAGCTCCAAATAAATGTTATGATTTTTGTTCTATTTTTGTGAAGAATATCATTGGAATTTTAATGGGAATAGTATTAAATCTGTATACTGCTTTAGGTAATATGACCATTTTAACTATGTTAATTCTTCCAGTCAATGAGCATGGAATGCCTTTCCATTTCTTTGTGTCCTCTTCTATTTCTTTCAAAAATGTCTTATCGTTTTCAGTGTATTGGTCTTTCATTTCTTTGGTTAAGTTGATTCAGAGGTATTTCATTCTTTTTGATGTAATTATAAATGGAATTGTTTTCCTGAGTTCTCTTTCTGCGTTTTCATTATTTATGTATGGAAATGCAACAGATTTTTGAATATTGATTTTGTAGCCTGATGCTTTATTCTAATTGTTTATTGTTTCTAGCAGTTTTTACTGGAGTCTTTGGGGTTCTCTCTCTATAAGATGTCATCTGCAGTTAGTGATAGTTTCACTTCTTCCTTTCCAATCTGGATACCTTTTATATCTTTTTCCTATTTGATTGCACTAGCCAAGACTTCCAACACTATACTGAATACCTCTCAAACTGGATAGTTCTTTAAAAGAGAACTGTAGACAGATTTCATTTCTAAATATATGCCAATATATACAAAAGGCTATTGGAGACAAATGATAAGGGTCTCTAGTGTTTCTGTCTGTCTTGTAAACAGGGCTACTGCCTTTTTGCTCCAGGCTCTATTTTCAAGGTTATTTGTAGAACAAAAATCTTGGAAAATAGTGGTAGTAACTTTGGAACAGAGGCAAATTTGTTTGCAGTCTAATAATATCCCCTTCCAGTAGCTTCGCTTAATTCTCTTTACATAAAGGTCAGGTTCTCTTTGCTTGTATCTGTGATACAAGTCTGTTGAATACGGCATCCACTCATGTGGTCCTTGTGGGATTCAGGGAGCAAGGGAAACCAATGGGAACATAATGTTTAAAGTCCTTTGTCTCTGAAAAAAATGACAATAATAGTTTTGATTTATTGAGCTGTCACATTTGACGCTTCTAAGCATTTTACATGATCACATCTCATCCTAACAGCCCTCCAAGTTGTTATGCTGTTATTATTAGCTCCATTTTCCAGGTTGGGGAAACTGGAAATTGTGTAGGAGAGGAACTACACTTCTGTTGAACTAAAATTGGTTTCACTTCACTCTCTTTGCATGGACACCACAGGAAAACCAAAGAAGCAGGAACAGCCTGTGGAAGAGGTGTTAGAAGAACTTCAGGCCAAGCTGAAGTGGACCCAAGGGGAACTGGAAGCCCAGAGGGAGGCAGAGAGGCAGCGGCAGCTCCAGGTGAGTATGGAGAGTTGACAGCAGGGAGCCTTGGTCATGGGACCCCGGCAACCCCAGTCACATGTGTCTCAGGGCCCAAAGTCTGGCTAGCTTCCCACAACTGGGAGTCAGAAATAGGATGGCATCTCCCTAGATATGGCAAATGATTTTAGGCAGCTGAGAAGAAAAATGAAGTGATGTATCCAGAGCTATATGGCCAAAAGTAGAGCAGAGTTAGCTGTTTTTTGCATTGTTCAACACTCTTGGAGGGCATTTGAACTTGAATTTTAACTTACTACACTACATTGTTAGCTATTCTGAAAGCTCCAGATCCAGCCCAGAGGAGGTACTCAGAACATATTTAGAGTGAAAATACATAAACTTGCCTCATTCATTCCTTCCATTGTTTATCCATCATTCATTCCCCCTGGCTTACATTTAAGGAGCACCAGCTCTGCCAGCACCATGAGGAATATAAAGAGAGAGAAGACATGATTCCTATCCTCAAGGGACTTCCAGTTCAGAGAAGACTGGGTCTACTCCCAGTCTGAACATGGGACAGTGAGATGAATGTTCTCTGACTCTCCATGGTGGCTTTCATGGACAAGGGGCCCTAACAGTTTTTCAGTAAATGTTTGACACAATGTGCAATTAATGATTTTATTGTTCTTGCTTTTCTTTATAGGAAGCAGAGATTACTCGTCAGAAGGAAATAGAAGCTAAGAAAGAGTTTGATGAATGGAAAGAAAAAGAGCGGGCCAAGCTATATGGGGAAATAGACAAGCTAAAAAAGTTATTTTGGGATGAATTTAAAAGTGTTGCCAATCATAACTCTACACTAGAAGAGGTACCCAACTTGAAAGACTCCCCATAGTTCTTTTGTTGAACATTTGCTTATTTGTTCTCAAAATGTATTTCTTAGTTTGTTATGTATATTAAAAGAAAGGTGCAGGCAGAAATGAAGGTGAGTAGGCAGGAAGGCTGGAAGAGAGAGGAGGAAGAAGCATTTCATTTGTTCTACTTATTTTGTTCATCTTGGTTGTTTTCAGGGGACCTGGGGTTGTATATAGACTACATCAGGTGAGCTAAGTCACTAGGCCACTAGGGTGTGCCAGTTTGTACTTTTTTTTCTCTATCATTGAGAGCTAGTACACTGAGGACAGATACCAGCGGCCAGTGCCTGGGGTTGAATCCCTGCTCTGTTTTATACTGACTGTGTGACCTTGGGAAAGTGAATCTTCCTATACCCCAGTTTATTTTCTATATAGTTGCACCTAACATTATCTGGTATACAGTAAAAACTCCCTAGGTATCCTTATTATTGTAATGAGCTTTCATCACTAGGTAAGAAGTGAGGCAAAATTTTAAAGGATGTACTTTTCTTCTAGTGAGGATTTTCTGAATGCTGGCTAAATGCTAGGCATTCTGGTTGGGGTTTGAGGACATCACACAGTAGCTAATATTTACAGACTGTATTTACTCTTTTTACTTTATATATACTAACTTTCAATCTTCATGACAACCAAATAACCATAGCATTCTCAGAGTTTCTTAATATCCTTTTGAAAGTGCTTTAAAAAAGCAGACTATTATCATTCCTCCTTTATAGGTGAATACAATAGAGGCCTCAAAGCTTGCCCAAGGTTATACAGCTAATAAGATGTGGAGCTAGGATTTGAACTTAGCTCTTTAAACTTCAAAGTCCCTGCTTTCCACTGGATATACTGTCAACTTAATTCAGGAAAACCTCATTAAAGATATCCTTGGACTGTATCTTTCCATATAAACCTGAATGACTGCAACTGTATCAGAGAAAATGTTTTAAGGAGAAATATGTTCAGTACGTATTTAATGCTTCTTGGTCCTCCTAACATCAAGAGGAATCATGCTTTTGAAAACGAACTCTCTAATAATGTTTCTCACAATCAGTTCATATTTTGCCTAAAGAAGTATATAGGCAACTTTCAAAGAAAGAGATTGCCTTACGATATACTTACAGTCACGGGTGATTCGTGATCTCAATCTGAAATGGAATGCAGGCTGGTGGGGTTGAAATAGAACTCTGTCTCTCTCTGTCTCTCTTCCTTCCACCACCCCGTCCTGCCTGGCCCACCCATTCTAAATCTTCCCTGGCTGGTCAGCGATGGTTTGTGTTTCCCCTTCACGTGAACTTCACGCTCCTAGCCCCCAAATTTATACCCATCGTTCCTATGTTCACTTAAGCCTCTCATGATACCCACCCACCCTTGACAGGGTGCTGGCTGACTCGACATTGATACTTGCTTTGATTTGAATTTGGAGTTGTTGGTCAGAAACTACCTCCTCAAGGATCAAAGCATTACTTTTGGTTAGAAAATTCTGGATTTTAGTAAATGAGGACATCATTGTTACCATCCATTGTATCCTTTTGAATTTGGATCACATTATCATAACCTGGAACATGTAATAAATTTTTCTTTCTCCTGTAGGATTATCATGTTTTTACATTGTATTTTTGTGTTTATGTGTCTCCCCGTTTCCTCACATAAGACATTTAATCATTTTACTTTCAGTAAAGTATAGGAAGCTAAATGGAAACAAAACAAAATTCTCCATGTAGTTGGAGAATTATTTTGTTAATTCAATGTTTAAAATTAGGGAAAAGAACAGATGTGATTCTGTATAGAGTGACTGTGAAAAGCACTCTAAAATGGTCCATTTTTAAAAACAAAAATTTCTTCTTGATTTTTGGAGAGCCTATGAGAGATAAATACACTGAAAAAAATTCCTCCTCAAAACTTCCCCCGCCGATACAGAAATCTGAGAGCTTACTTTGGCTAACTCACCTGATTCAAGAGAGAATTTTAGATTAGTAATAAGGCACATTCAGTGGCCAGAGCCCCTCTAGAGAAAGGAAAATGTCAGGAAGGTTTGCAATGCCATGAGAAACTGAGCTGCTTTGCGTCAGAGCAGCGGTGTGAAGACAGATGGCTGCACGCATCAGATTAAACTATTTGATGCTATGAAAATATTTAAGGGGTTGCATATGGTTAACATTTGGACCCAATAGTGCTTTAGCAGAAATTAAGAAGGATTAAGATGAGCAAAAATGACTTCAAGTTAAAATCAGGGACTTGTAGTTCTTTCAAACTTTCCTAGGGCTTCTGAATGTCATAGGGTAATAGATGTTTGCTTCTGTTACTGCAATAGTGATGTGTTTAAAAATATAACCATGGGCGGTGGAAAGTCATCTTCTCTGGGTCCAGTTTTCTAAGCCTCTTCTGTCAGGGCACGCACTGCCAGCTCAGGAATCATGAGGAATTGGTGATATGGCACTGAGCTGTGTAAGGCTAACCCTTCCAGGTGACAACCAGCATTTTTTTTTTTTTTTTGGTTGGAGAAGGGGCAAAAGTTTGCAGGGAACAAACTGAGGTACCTGAGACCCCTAGTCCAACCCTGCACTGAAGACTCTAAGAGTCTGACTCTCTTTAGCCTGTTAGAGACTGAGGAAGGATTGGGAGAGGTGGCAGTGTTTTGAGTGCAGCAGAATTTCAGTGAACCGAAAAATAGTCCTGAATTCTGTTCTCCCTGGGAACTTGCTTCTTCTGTGGAAGGCTGAGCTCCCAGGAGAACCCTCATGAAGGGAGATGTGGACTTGTGTGAATATTCCCAGGCTTGTAGATATCTAGTGAGGACAAGCTGCGGGTTTGTGGCTGGGGTAAGGTGTGTCCTTCTGACATGGCTCAAGATACCAGAGACAACATCATGATGAGGTTCATCGATAAAAATATGCTCTGGCCTTTTCAGAAACTGCACGCAATGATGTCCCATAGTGTTCTGGAATCCAACCTTGGGTCCCTGCGGGATGAGGAATCTGAGGAGCAGCTCAAGCAGGCACAGAAGCTCCGGACCATGAAGGAGAAGTTGGAAAGCCAGGTGAGCTGATGCTCCATGCATTTCTCTCTAGAGTCGCCAAGAGCCATACTCTCTTCCAACAGAGTCTTCTGTGTTTGCTCAATGGTTTTAGGGAAGTTGGAAGGTATTGTTCCATATTTCAGACCTGCCAATAGACAAAAACTAGAATAGAGTTCTTAAGCTTCTCAGGTGAGACTGGTGACATGCATATGTGCGATAGCAAACTTTCCTGGGACCTTTTTCAAAATATATATAACTGTGCTTCTGATTTGACGCTATTGCTCTTCTTTTGATTTCAGCCAAGTTAAAAACAGCTCTTAGAAAGTGTGATAGTCTCCTGGATTTGAAGACATTTGGGGTTGAATCTTGGTTTGATGGTAAATATTTAACCATCAGCTCTCTGGAACTTTCATGCTATGGGTAGGTCACTGAATATGGAATTGTGAAGATTGTGCACAATCCACTCTCCTGAGTCAGTAGGAGATGGCTCTGGCCACTGCAGTATGACTCTTAATACAGTTAAGTTGGTATATATGTGTGTGTGTGAGTGTGTGTGTGTACATGCACAAAAATATATACATTTATACATACATACATATATTTATATAACGATATTATGCAATGTGTGTATCACTGATAATTACATGACAAGGAAAGGAAGTTGACACAGTCATTAAGTCATGTTGTTCTTTTTCTAACTTGTATTCTTTATCAATTCATCTGTTGATGAATCGTTAGGTTTTCATAAGTTTGGTTATTGTGAACAGTACAGCAATGAACAGGGAGGACAGGTATCTCCTTGAGATCCCAGTTTTAACATTTTGACTTCTTTTGGTTTAATACTAAGAAATGAGGTCATTGGATTATATGACAGTATTAAGGAGGAAATAAGCCTTAGGGAATAAACCTCAGGGAGTTAGCCTCAGAAAATAAGTCTCAGGATGAAGAGGGAATAATCCTCAGGAAATAAGCCTCCACTGAACTTACTGTCTCACCAGCCTAAGACCCAAGCTGTAAACAACTTTCGCTTGTTGAAATCACCAACAGACCTGCTCTGATCCTACTAAACAGAAACCAGTAATGGAAAAATTCCAGAGACCAGCCTCTGCCTTACTCTAGCCTACCCCGGAAACCCCTGCCTATAAAATCTGTGACTTGCTCTTTCTGGTGCACCAGTCTTTGGAGACCACTCCACTGGTGCCTGCATGCATTAAATAAAATCCTTTCAACTTTTCCCAAGTGAAGCCTGTTGCTTTCCACTGGCTGAAGCTGTAACAGTATCATTCAATGTTTTTAAACAAAAGAAAACTTCGAAAGTTTATCAACATGTATACCTCATGCATACATAGAAGAGACCAGGGAAAATGAGTAACTCTGGTTTGTGTTGTTTTTTTTTGAGGAGCCTCCACACTGTTTTCCATAATGGCTGTTATCAATTTACCTTCTCGCCAAAAATGTACAAGGGTTCTCTTTTCTCCACATCTTCACCATCACTTGTTACCTTGTTTTTTTTTTAAATAGTTGTCTCAACAGGTGTGAGGTGATATCTCATGGTGGTTTGATGTGCGTTTCTCTGTTGGTGAATGGTGTTTAGCATTTTTTTTATACCTGTGGTCATTTGTAGTCATTTTTGGAGCAATGTCTATTCAGGTTCTTTGTCAATTTATTAGATTATTTATTTATTTAGTTATTGAGTTGTTAAGTGCCATATATATTGGATATTAACCCCTTATCAGATATATAGTTTGCAAATATTTTTACCTACTTCATTTTTCTTTTAATTTTGTTGATTATTTCCTAGGCTGTGCAGAAACTTAAATTTGTTGTCCCACTTGTTTATTTTTACTTTTGTTGTTGTATCCGGGAAAGACATTGCCTAGACCAGTGAATAGGCTTTCCCTTATGTATTTTTTTCCTAGGAGTTTTACAATTTCAAGTTTTACATTTAAATCTTGAATCCATTTTGAGTTGATTTTGTGTATGGTGTAAAGTAATAGTTCATTTTCATTTTCACATGTGATTATCTTCTTTTTCTGACACCACTAATAGAAGGGACTGTCCTTTCCCTAATTTTATTCTTGGTGCCTTTGTAGGAGATTAGTTATTATACAGTGTGGGTTTATTTCTGGGTTCTGTATACTATTCTGTTCCTCTGTGTCTGTTTTTTGTGCCAGTACCATACTGTTTAATTACTATAAACTTGTAGTAAAATTTGAAATCAGTAAGTGATTCCTCCTGTTTTGTCTTTTGCTTAAGACATCTTTGTCTATTTGGCGTCTTTTGTGGTTTAGTATAAATTTTAGGATTTTTTTTCTGTTTCTGTGAAAAATGCATTGGGATTTTGGTAGAGTTTGCATTGATTCTATAGATTGCTCTGGGTACTATGGGTATTTTAACAATGTTCTCCCAACTCCTGAATATGGAATATTTTTTCATTTATTTTTATCTTCTGTATAGAATTTCTTTCAATGATGTTTTATAGTTCTCAGTGTACAGTTCACGTCCTTGGTTAAATTTATTCTTAAGTACTTCATTGTTTTTGATGCTACTGTAAATGAGATTGTTTTCTTAATTTCTTTTTTGGGTAGTTTGTTGTTAGTGTATAGAAGTACAACTGATTTTTGCATGGTGTTTTTTTTAGTCTTCATCTTAATTTGCCTATTAGTTCTAGAAGTTCTTTTTTAATGGCTTTTGGTGTTGTTTTAAATATATAAAATCATGCCATCTGCTAACAGAGATACTGTTACTTCTTCCTTTCCAATTTGGATGCCTTTATTTCTTTTTCTTGACTAATTTAATAGAAATGATGAGTAGGCATTTTTTTCTTGTTCCTGATCTTATAGAAAGGTGTTCATCTTTTTACTGTTGCACATGATACTAGCTGTGGGTTATCATGTATGGCCTTTATTATGTTGAGATATGTTCCTTCTGTACTCAATTTGTTGAGAATTTTTGTCATGAAATGATGATGAATTTCGTCAAATGCTCTTTCAACATCTGTTGAGTTGACATATAATTTTCTCCTTCATTCTGTTAGTGTGATGTTTCACATGTATTGATTTGCATATGTTGAACCATTCTTGTGTCCCAGTGATGAATCCTATTTGATTATGGTACTTGATTGTTTTAAGGTACTGTTTAGTTTGCCTCTACTTTGTTGAAGATTTTTACATTTGTATTTATCAGGGATTTTCACAATTTTCCTTCCAGTGTCCTTGTCTAGATAATAGTAACATTGGTGTCATACAATCAGTTTGGAGGTGTTCTTTTCTCTTTGATTTTTTTTGGAAAAAATTTTATTCGTTCTTTAAGTATTTGGCAGATATCACCAAAGAAGCCATGTGATTCTGGGCTTTTCTGGGAGGTTTTTAATTACTCATTAAATGTCTTACTCATTTTTGATCTATTTAGATTTTGAATTTCCTTGTATGTTCCTAGGTTGTATGTACCTGGGAATTTATCCATTATTTTAAATTATCTGGTTTATTGGCCTATACTTATTCTCTTGTGATCCTCGCATTTCTGTGGTATAAGTTGTAATGTTGTCTCTTTCATTTCTGTCTTTATTTATTTATTCTGATTTTATTTAGTTTTTCTTAGTCTAGCTAAGGATTTGTCAATTTTGCTCATATTTTCAAAATATTGACTCTGGTGATATTTTCTATTGTTTTCCTATTCTCAGTTTCATTTATATTTATTCTAATCTTTATTACTTTCTTGCCTTTGCTAACTTTGAGTTTAATTTGTTCTTTTTCTAGTTCCTTGAGGTGCTGTTGATCTAAGATCTTTCTTTTTCTTTTAAGAAGAAGGAAGCAGGCAGATATTAAGGCAAGTAGGCAGCCAAATAGGAAGGGAGAGGAGAAAGAAACATCAAATAAATGTTTAGTTTTTCTCCCTAGCACCAGGTCCTTGGGCTTTTATGTGGACTGTGTTGGAGCCATGGACTTAACACCTGAGCCACCAAGGCACACTTTTTCTTTTTTCTTAATGTAGGAGTTTATAAATTGTCTCTTAGAATGTCTTTTGATGTACTCCAAAAGTTTTGGTAAGTTATGCTTCCACTTTCATTTATTTCAAGATACTGGTTTCATTTTTTTGCCCATTGGTTGTTCAGGAGTGTGATGTTTAATTTCTAAATGTTTATTAATTTTCCTGTTTTGCTCAAGTTATTGATTTATAGTTATAATATATCATAAATTGAAAAGATTAAGTCGATATGATTTCAGTTTTAACTTGGTAAGATTTGTTTTTTGGACTAACATAAGATCTATCCTGGAGAATATTCCTTGTGTACTTGAGAAGAATATGTACTCATCTGCTTTTGAGTAGACTGGTTTATGCTTGTTATTTCCATTTGATCTAGAGTGCTGTTCAAGTCTCCTGTTTCCTTATTGATTTTCTGTCTGGATAATATATATCCATTGTTTAAATTTGGGGTATTGAACTCTCCTACATTATTATCAATGAACGTTCTTCAGTTCTGCTTTACATTAATATTTGCTTTACATTTAAATGCTCCAAATTTTGGGCATATATATTTACATTTTTTTTATCTTTTAGACAGCTTGATCCTTATGTCCATATATAATGATCTTTGTCTGTTTTTAACTTAAAATCCAACTAGTCTGATATATCTACCCTGTTTGTTTATCATGTTTATCAAGTTTCAGTTTTAAAGCTAAAGTGGTTCTCTTGTGGGAAGCATGTAGTGACTCTTGTTTTTTTTTTTTTTTCACCAACTCAGTCACTCTTTGTCTTTTGAGTGGAGAATTTAATACACTTAAATTCAAAGTAATTATTGATAGGTAAGGACTGACTACTGCCACTTTGTTAATTGTTTCCAAATGGTTTTGTTGTCACTTTGTTTCTTCATTTCTTTCTATCTTCCTGTGTGATCTGATGAGATTTTTTCTCCTAGTGGCATGTTTCAACTTTTTATCTTTATCTTTCACATACCTCCTATAAGTTTTTTCTTTGTGATGAATATAAGGCTTGTAGAACACATCTTATAATTACAGCATCTGTTTCCCCCCAGCTCTAGCTCTCAAGCCCAAGAACCTGGGTTCTTGTGTTTCACGTGAACGGCACCTTAGCTACCTCAGCTGCCTGAGTCACAAGGGTGTACTTACAGGATTTGTTTTAAGCTAATTACAGCTTAACTTTGAGTTACTATGCACTTTTACTTCTCTTTCAACTTCTGGTGTTCACAAATCAACTAGGAGATCTGTGGCCAGTTGTTGAGATCCACATTTGAGTGCATCAAACTCTCATTTCCAATCTTAACTGCCCCCAGCTGGTTCAACGGTGCCAATTCCCTCAGCTATCAGTGGAGTGAGACAAAGTAGGCTGCTGGGGAAGCATCCCCCTGGGTGATTTGGGTGTTCACTTGCTCTCATTTTCCCTCACGGGAGAAATTGTGGACTGAGGGGTCTCTCTTGGCACTAAGCTATGCTGCCTTGGGAGAGGGACAATGTGAGTAAAATAAAGCTGTTCTTCTTACCCTCTTCAGTGTACTTATTCTTGGATTTTTTTGCTCCACCGAGGTGCTGGAACCTCTCAGCTGGATTCCTGGGCTCCCATAAAGGTATTCTTATCTGTGGGTGGTTTGAGAGCTGGAACCTCCATTCCACCATCTTGCTGACATCACTTCTATTTTTTTATGTTTTAATCTTTGAACCACCTAGGGTTTATTTTGGTTTAAGATATGAAATAAGGATCCAGGTTTACATATTTTTTTCAATCAGCTGACTAGTTTGAACACCATTAGTCAATCATCCATCTTCCCCCAGATTGAGACTCCATCCCTCAACCCCCTTTAGGCTTTCTATGCTTTTCACACACTATCTACCTAATCATGAACCAGTATTTAAAAATTCCTATAGCTCTGTAATATATATTTATTATCTAGAGGGGCCCGTTTGATAAACTTTTCATGTTTTTTCAGAAAACAGAGTGGAAGAGAAAAATGAAGGAACTGCAAGAAGAGCATACAGCTCAAAAGACAGAGGTATTTCTCACTGGGTGCTCTGGGGCTAGGAGCTTGGTTTCCCATGACCGTTTTTCATCCATCAGCACCCACCAACTTTCACTAGATGGTAAATAGTTTGTGGCTGATGTTGTTCCTGTAAGCTGACCCCCATCAACTCAGAAAAGGGTCCAGCAGCCTGGAAAGCAGTTTCTCTAGCCAGAAGCGGGTGCCTCCAGGCCTTCTCTTCTAAACCCAACTCATCTTTTACACTGTGATTCCTTCTGCAGTGTTCACTTCAGTTTCCAGTGAAGGTTGTGCTGCACACTTCAGACAGATTGCCCAGGTGGATAGTTCATGGGTAGAGGCCAAATGGAAGGACTTGGATCCTGAGGCTAGTGAACAGAGAGCAGCAGGGCAGAGAAAACAACTTCTGTCAAAGTGCCTCTGAGGAGGATGCAAGTTGAGGAGGAAACTGATTAATAGGAAACCTAGGTCTTGCCTGCAGAAAGCTCAGAAGATAAAAGTGCTTAGATGCTCATCTAATACTCGGTAGGCACCCCTACTGCAGTAATCCCTATTGAATGGCTTTATTTCATTGAAGACATTTTAAAATGGGAGATACAGTCTAATTAATTACAAAAGCAGGAGGAATGTGTTAAAGTTCACTGCGTGAAGTCATCACCATCTACTTGTCCTCGGTACCCACTCCACAGGTGAGCACTTTTATAGCCATGTTGTCTATTTTTCTAGAATTATTTTTTCTTCTTTTTTTTTTTTTAAAAGGAAAGGAATAGACAGGAATGAAGGCGAGTAGGCAGGCAGGCAGAAAGAGAGATGAAGAAGCATTTATTTTATTTAGTTGTTCATCTTGGTTGCCCCCAACCCCAGCCCCTGCCAGACCCTGGGTCTAGAATTAGGGACCTTGGGATGTATGTGGACTATGCTTGATGAACTAAACTTCTAGGCCACCAGGGCATGCCTAGTATTCGTTTCTTTATGCAAATATAGAAAATAGTCTCATTTTCTCTGAGCTTTTACCCTGGAAGTGGCACATACTCCATTTTTTTCACTTCTCGTTTTCACCTAAAAATCCATCTGATGATTTTTGAATGGTCTTAGTTTATCTGACTGCCCTTCAATGGGTGACCACACCTGACAGAGTCTGACCCTCATCTTAGGGTCTTGTATTCAGTCCACACTGCTCCTCAGGCACAGCTCAAATATTTCCCCAAATGGGCTAGTACTCAGTCTTTTTAGAAAGCCACCTGCCCAGGTCTGGAAACCCTCTCCCCTGCTTCAGGTGAATCGCCAATCAGCACTTGCCTACAGGTGTCCAGGCCCTGCAGACACTGGTCACTCAGGTCCCGGCAGACAATTGACTAACCGACCATCGTGTGCCCACCAGCTGCAGGAGGAGAACAAGAGGCTCCGGGCCTCCCTGTCTCAGGACCAGAAGAAAGCAGTTGCCCAGTCCCAGTGCCAGATCAATGCCCTCCGCATCCAACTCCAGGAACAAGCTAGGCTCATCACCTCCCAGGAGGACATGGTAGGTCTGTCCTTCCTCCCAGCCAGGCCGTGGTACCCCTAGACCTCCTCCTTGTGAGAATCCCCTTAGATTCTTCTGGACATATTGATTGACACCAGTCTGATTAGTCAGGCTGTTTGAGGAGAGAGAAGTCCTCAGGCTTGAGGGGCCCAAGGTGACAAAGATGCAGCCTGCCTCCCTCCAGGTAGAGATTCCTTGTGGCTCTTAGGGGATGTGGTAAGTGGTTCTCAATGACACCAGAGACCCTATTAAATGATGGCAGCTAGATTATAATTATTACTTCATTTAAACTTCACTACTGGCCTTTGGGGTAGACATTACCTTCTCCCTGTCTTCATTTGACAGATGATGAATCAGGCTAGAGAAGCTGAGAGCCTCACTTGAGTCCATCCAGGGCACTCTGCAGGGGATAGGGTCAGAGTT
The DNA here is from genome assembly GCA_004363575.1 of Solenodon paradoxus. Lineage (NCBI taxonomy): Eukaryota > Metazoa > Chordata > Mammalia > Eulipotyphla > Solenodontidae > Solenodon > Solenodon paradoxus. Next base: position 96,055 of record RJWH01000449.1, on the reverse strand, counting down.
ACCTCTAGTCAGGCAGGTGGAATGCAAAACTTGTGCCCTTCTCAGTGTGTCCACAGACATTTCTTAACAATAACCTTTTTCGTAAATCAACAGCCTCTCTCAAGGGTGTCAGAAAAGCAGATGTGATGAGAAGGCACTCATTAAGCACTCCTCTCCCTGTCACTCTTCAACTATCGCTACTAATTCTTTGCCTAGCCTGGGCTCAGTGACTGCTTCTGAGCCTCAGGTCTTTGCAGACCCAGCTGGGCCTCTCCTATGGCCAAGTGGATAGTTCAAATTCTTGCCACAGTTGACACGCCACCTGCCTCACAGACCAACCTCTGACTGCTTGCTTCAGCTGAGCACTCACTGTCACTTTCTAGCTCCTTTTCCTGTTCCTACACCCCTTGCTGTTTGTGCTTTTCTGTTCTCCCAGTCACCATATCTTATCCACTCCCTGACTGCTTTTGTTTTTTACTGTCCCCTACTCTCCTCAAACCAGTTAGTGTGCTGTTATTATGGTGATCTCTGGTCCATTCTGGAGGTTTCCTCTTTATGTTGCCCAGAATGCCCGTTTAAAAATGTTTCAGTTAGGAAACGTTGACTAAACATAGCAGAATAGGTTGATATGATGATTTTTATTTTAATGTCGAAAGAGGTGATAGTTGTTGACCTAGGTTGAGCAGTAATTTGTTATTGAAAACGCAGACTCTCTTTTTCTTTTTTAACTTCCTTAGCATGTTGATCGATGTTCTCATGCTTAACCCTCATAGTTACAAGATGGCGGCCACAATCTCAACCATTGCAGTCATATTCAATGGAAGAAGTTGATGAAAAGGTTCTTTCTTAAGACATATGCTTGTATTTTATAGGTCAGTGCTGTGTCAGCTGGGCAATTGCATCTACAAGGAAGGCTAGCAAGTGAATAAGTAGTTTTGTAGTCTCTAAAGTAGAAGTAGAAAAAGGAGGAAACAGTAGGAAATGAACTTTGGATGAGCCATTCATCAGTAGGTAATCAAAAACTCAAGTAGAAGAGGGACTGTCATAAATGTTGTCAAGGTGATGCACAAAGCTCAAGACGGGGCTACAGCTGAGTCTGGGCATAAACTAGAACCAGAGGCATGAATGTGGTCAGAATATTTCCTCTGCTGTGTGTCCTACTTTCTGTATATCTCCTTCATTTTTTCTTTTACTCTGGATAGCAGCTTCCACTCTGCATATGTTCTACATGGCAAAAGAAATCAGCAAATCAATAAACAAAGAACACCAAAACCAAACCAGTTGGCTGCTGGCAGCTCTTGACTTTACATGTTACCAGTCCAAGTCTCCACTCAAACCTGGACAACCATATTGTCATGTGATCATAGGTGACTGCCCCACCTGCAACCCTGTGGGCGGAGGAAGAGGCACTACCTAGGGAAGTTCAGAGAATGTCCCCATCACACCTTTTTCCTCCATGGGGTACTCAACTCAGAGCCATCCTGGTCCTGTTTCCCACCAATTGTGCCATAGGTACGAACTGTGTGCTGTCCCTTTCTGCTTCCTGTCCTTCAAACCACAGTCCCTCTCTGAAAAGGGGGCATTCTCGCCTCCCTGTCATGGGAAAGTGGAGCATGGGACCAGCCTGCTGTTCAACCGTGATGCTGTCCTCTCTCATATGGATGGCAGGAGATGTGTTGGGGGATTGGGCCCATGTACTCTGAGCTCCTTCTGGTTCCTAGTGTGGCATGGGGACCGTGGCTGTCCCTTCTTCATGGTGCTCAGCAGTCCCACTGCTCAGAGCAGTGACCTGCTGCCTGTAACCTGCTCTATTCCACCTCTTTACAGATCCAGACCTTGTCCCTCAGGAAGGCCGAGGGTAAGTCTGCAGGAGGTGGTTTGTAAAAACCTTGATGGGAGTCTTAGGCTCCTCTCTCCAGTCTCCAGCTCCGTTTTTGTGCCAAGTCTGTTTCATACAGTGGGAAGGGTTTCTTGTCTGTCCTACTCTTCTCTATAGGGAGGTGGAGACAGTGGGGAGGGGTGCAGATCTTGGGGAGCAGTGACTGATCTAGAGGTTTATGAAAAGGCTCTAATTCGTCATGCCTGTGGTTTAGGCCTCATGGTTGCCATCAACTTTACCTTGTTCCTGGTAGGCAGCAAACTGATCCCAAACCTCTGTGAAGGTGGCCTGGTCGGAGAGCAGGCTATCCTCTTCTTGGGTCTGCTGGTGTGTGCATGTGTAATGGAGTGCAGGTGCTGGCGTCTGAAGGTAGACCGTCACATGCAGGTGTCTGTCCTGCTTGGATCTAGCCAACCCCGTGTGGAACCTGCTCCCTCCACTGTCTCCCCACCCTATCCTGTTGGCTACCCTTGTGCCTTTGCTTGCAGATCCAGCACCCCCCGCCCCTCCGCTCCTTGAGCTTAGACATGTCTTTCTTCGCCTTTCTGCCAGTTCAGAGAGGCACTGTTCCTGGGGCCCCGAACTTTCCAGTGCAGGACTGGGCTGGTGCCATCAATAAAGCTCTGTGCCATGCACTTAGCTAACCACATTAGATTTGTTGTTTCATTTAGTGCAGGCTGATGTAATTATACTCATTTTCTAGATGAAGAGACTGAGGCTTTGAGAGGTTCCAGGACTTTCCAGGTCATGTACCGTTAGACGGGACTGAGCTGAAACATCACCTCTGACCAACCCAGAGTCTGCGGGTTGGCCACTGTTTGCCTGCCTCTCTCCAGTAAAGAGCTGTGGAGAACTTGCGCTTTCTGACTGGCACGCATGTGATGTCCCACACTTTCCTCTCTGTTGGGGCACCTCCAGGGCATTAGAGCTACTAACTTTTCCTCCTCTCCTCAGGGATCTGTGAAGCCCCAAAGGCAGAGAACACAGAGGAGGACTCTTCTGAGAAAGGTGGGGCATTATTTTCTTCCCTAGAGTTCCATGCAGAAAACAGAGATGCTGCCCTCTTTATGTTTATTTAACTGTGTGTGGGCGATAGAAGCTGGTGGGAAGGGACCTCGAGACCCAAAGTCATTTTTTTGTAAGTACCTGTGTGTGAGATGTGTTCCATGCAGGCACTCACATGCAGTTTGCTAGTTTGCTGATGAGGAACCCAGGCTCGGAGAGGGTCAGTGACTTGCCTAGAGTCACAGAGTCAACATAGTGGAGCCAATTTGGAGTGGAGTCGGATGCACAGTCCATCCTTGTGCCCATCCCGCCCTCTCTACCTGGTACTGGCCAGAGCATGAACGGGCTTCCAGCGCCCAGGGCCTAACTAATACACAGGGATCCTCCTCAGCTCCCTGCTTAGGGTGCTGGGCACTTGCTGTTTGATTTGTCCTCCCAGTGACTGAATCTGATTTGTAGACTCTCTCAAGTGGAAGTTTTTTGGGGATGCAAAAGAGAAGTGAAAAAAACAGAAATGCTCCCTGACCTGTGAACAGGGAGCTCCCTGGATAAGAGGGGAGAAGCTCCTCGGAGAGACCAGTGAGCTCACTGCCGACCTGCTGACCCAGGCCTACTGGATACTGGTTCTCACAGTGGGAGCCACAGAGTGTCCATCCAGGCTGCTCCCCAGAAAGAATTTTGTATCAGGAAAGACTTCAACATGGGGAATTTTATTTTTTCTATAACGTTTTTCTTTACTTTTGAGATAGTAATCCACACACAGGACAGAAGAAAAATAAAGAATGCATAAGGGTGTAGAGTTTCTGCACAGAGATTCCGCTCTTAGTAGTTTTGCATGTACTTTTCCAGCGAGACTTGGTGCAGACACAGCACATCTGCATTTGTTTCCTTTTCCCAAATGGAAATGTCCTGTACTTATTGTTCTATAGAAATTTAGCTGCCACCATTTCATATCCCTTTCTATAGTGCTTCTTCATCATTTTTCAGGGTATTGTAATATTCCACTGGATGGAGGAATCCAGTGGAATTAACCATCCTCCATACGCCCTCACTCCCTCAGCATGCCTTTAACCGGGGAGATGGTAGTAAAACCTAGAGCTACAGTGGATTTTTGAGCAGGTATCTGTTGAGTAACACAAGATCCACAGGGGGTAGACCCAATGCTTCCAGGGGGTGTGGCAGTCTAAAGAAGAGGAGGTTGAGAAGGGTGAGGCTGGTGACCGCCCCCCATCTCTACAGTGGTGTTCTTGGTCTTGGGAACTCACTGCACAGTGAGGAGCTTCTTCCAGGTCCAGATCAGCAGTGGCAGAGCTTTTTAGAAATGCAAATTTGCAAATTCTTGGGCTTATCCCATATACAAATGAGTCAGAAATTCTGGGAACAGGACCCAGCGGTCTGTTTTCTCACCCACTCTCCACTCTCCAGGGCATTCTGATTCTGGTCAAGTCTGAGAAGCATGATGAGATGGTAGGGGGCAACTCTACCCCTGGCTACACATTGAGAATCACCCAGAGAGCTTGTAACTTTTGGGAGAACCACGCCAGACCGCACACTATTTAAGAGAACATGCTGGGGCAGGCTCTCAGCAGCAATAGTATTTAAAGCTCCCTATGTATTCCAACCTGCAGCCAAGACTGGGCTCATGCCCCAGGACAAACTTTGATGAGTAGAGTCGCCTGGTGGTTTTGGAGCCTTTTTAATACACAGATTGTTGGGTTCTACCCACAGAATTTTGCTTCAGTGTGTCAGGAGCGGGATCTGAGAATCTACATTTTCACTGAGTAACCAGGTGCCCTTGCTGTGACTCACGTTTTGAGAACGGTTGCCTTAGAACAATGCTCTTCTCAGCTGTGTTAGAAGACTTGGTAGTTTTTATTGTTTAAAGGAAAGGTGCAGGCCAGAATGAAGATGAGTAGGTCGGCAGGAGGAAGAGAGAGGAGGAAGAACCTTTTTATTTTTATTTTATTTTATTTAGTTGTTCACATTGGTTGTTTCCCTTTTCTGGGACGCAAACCGGGGTCCTTGTGATGTACACGGACTGCATTCTTTCAGAGGCAACTGACCTAACTGCTTCTACAACAGGGCTTGCCAATAATTGGTAGTTTTATAAATAAATATTAAGACCTGGGGCCCATCCTTAGACATTCTGATGTAATTACCCTAGATGAGGCCCCTGCATTCAGAGATACAGCCAGTATTGAGATCACCACTCAACTCTGAGCTCCCTGAAGTAAGAGATTTTCTTCTGTGTCCCTAGCACCAAGTAGTGGCCTCGTCACATTCACATTATATTTGTCAGTAAATCTCTATTGAGTTATCAAGGGCTGGGCCAGCTCTAACAACAGTGATTCCCTCCTGGGCCTGAAGAGAGCTTCTGGGAGGTCTTCCTGACTTACCCTGGACAGCCCTTTGTAGAAGTTACTCTTTTATTGTAATCCCTTATTTTGTTACCTGTATGGGGCTTTCCTAAGGTGTGACTTGTGGCTACCCTCATTGGAATCCTCTGGGCAGACCGGGGCCCTTCCCCAGTCCTACAGAATTAGACTCTGGATGGTGGAGACAGGAAATATGCTCTTTTAATCCCTGTGATTCTGATGTATAAGTGATTGGCAGGAGAACTCCTGATCTAGGCAGTAAACTCAAAGTGAGAAGGACCTGTTGATCCTGAATACCATTTTATCCCCTGGGTAGAACCTGGACAGCAGTGGGGTGAGGGCATGGGGCAGGGTCAGTGTGGAAGGGTTAGGCTGGGGCTGGCAGCGAGCAGTGTCTGGAGTCCCATTGTTGGTGGGAGTAGAAATTGGTGTAACCACTCTGGAAAACAGTATTGAGGCTCTCCAAAAAATCAAAAAGAGAGCTACCATATGATTCAGCAATTCCACTTATGGAAATATATCTGAAGGAAGCAAAGACACTGTCGAAGAGATATCTGCATTCCCCTGTTTATAGCAGCATTATTTACAATAGCCAAGACACAGATACAACCTAAGTGTCTATCGATGATGAATGGGTAAAGTTGTATATATAACATATATACATATATATAAAATACATATATACATATATAATTTTTTCAGTCATATAAAAGAAGGAAATGAGCACAGCTCTGTGCCTGAGATGGCTAAGGTTACAGGTTATATAAAACCTTTAGCCCCAGGTTCAAGATCTAAGGCCAGGGAGGAAAAAAAGAAGGAAATCCTGTCATGTGACAATGTGGATGGTCCTTGATTGGGGCATTATGCTGTGTGAAGTAAGTTAGAGGATGACAGATACTGTATAATTTCACTTTTATGTAAAATCTGAAAAACCTCCAAATCCTAAAACCCAAACCCAAACTCAGAAAAACAATCGGATTTATGATTACTATAGGCAGGAGGTGGGAAAGAAGGAATTGGAGGACAGCGATCAAAAGATAAAAACTTCCAGCTATGAGATAAATAGCAGGGGTGTACTGTACAGCTTGGGGACTATCACTGACTGCTACATGGTATTTATGAAAGTTGTTATGCGTAGATATTAAGAGTCACATCCTTTCCATCCCAAGGGAATTTTTTTTTCTTTTTCTTTTTGGTATCTCCATGGGATGAAGGACACTAAAAACGTGTGTGGCAGTCATTTCATAATATATGTCAGTTAAGTCATTATTTGTACACCTGAAATTTATACACTGCTGTATATCAATTACATGTCAGTAAACTTGTGTGTGTCATGGGGGAAGAATGGCACCCAGGGAGTAGTCAGGATTTAAGTCAAGAGCCCCAAGTCCTGAGTTAACCTGGTGTAGGACTGAACCCAGCTCGCAAAGGTGCAGGCTGGCAGAGGATAAGCATCCTGAATGTGGGTGAGTGGTTCTGAGACAGTGCCCACGAACAGTAGTACCCCAGCTCCTGACCCAGGAACGAGTGCTCACGCTGGTGGGTGACCTGGTTCACAGTTGGGGTCCCTGGCTGAGTACAGTGGGGCTGTGGGATGGAGGATCTGGACTCCCAGGCTGACTTGCTGATTGTCTTGTGCTGCAGAGGTGGCGGACTCAGGAGACAGACAGCAGAAGGTTCGGGAAGTTCTGAGGCAACACCCCACGTTGCTGAGGCAGTTCAGGCCGTTGCTGGAGGACACTCTGGAAGAGAAGCTGGAGAACATGGGAATAAAGAGAGTAAGCCCCAGGGCCTGCCATAGGGCCCGAGCCTACCGTTCAGGCCCAGTATGTTCTGACTCTGGCCAGTAATCCATTGTTCTTTACTTTTCCAACTGGGCTGTTTTTGCTTTCCAGGAATGTAAACCTGCACAACCTACCCCCTCACCACACAAGTTGTGGCAATGTGGTCTCTGTTTCCTCCAGTGGTTTGCTGGAGATGCCATCCTGTGTCTGTGTCCTGAGCTCTCTACCCATTGGTTACTTTTTCTATGTCTCTTAAATTTTCAGACAGAGGAAATGTAATGAATGCTTTCTGACCTCTGCATGAGTCCCTTAGATGGAAGGACCAATAGCAGTGGCCTGTGGGTGAGGCAGACACTGAATGTAGGTCAGGTACAAATTAGGATTTGAATGCCATTGTTCCTTCATACCCTTGCTTAACCAGAGTATACGATTGTCGTTAAAGTCATCAAGAAAAGTTATTATTCAATAAAAATACAACTTGTTATTAAAGCATTCTATCATTGAAAATACTCGTAGTGTAGAGTAAGATTAGAAAAAAAATCCCAAAACATCTAGGCTCCATTTAGTAAGGATGCTCACCCATCTTTTTTTAAATTGATTTTATTGAAGGAATTTTGCATCATGATATTAACTAAGTTCAAGGTATGCATGATAGTAAATCTACATCTGTATATAAGACTGTAAGTTCACCACTATTATTTTATTTTTTCCTTCACTATACAATTAATCCCCTTTACCCCCCACCACTCCCCCATCTCTTTCTGCTGCACCTCCTGATTTGCTTTCTTTTTGGTTAAAGTCTGTTTTTGTTTAATTTGGTTAATTTTTTTTCTTAATATTTCTTTATACCACATACAATTGATATTGTATGATGTCTGTCTTTTTATACATCTTTGACTGTTTTCAGCTACTGCTTAGTATCATTTTAGCCTTGTGTTCAGGCTTGATTAAAAATTTTTTTTCTAACTTTGAATGAATTCTCAGCTTGAATTCAGATGCCTCCCATGACTTCAGAGAGGATGTCTGAATCCAAACAGCTTTCTATGGATCTTGAAAGTACACCTGGTTTTGTTTTTTTGCAGTTGATTTTTTCAAAGATTGTTAGGCGCAGAGGACTTCACTGCTCCAGGCCAGGAGTGACAGGCTTGACAGAATTAGAGGAAGGAGCAGGGCCTTCCCTGTCTCCAAAGGTGAACTTCTCTTCCAGGATGCGAAGGGAATCTCCGTTCAGACTCTCAAACACCTGGAGTCCCTCCTGAGAGCCCAGCGGGAGCAGAAGGCTGGGAGGTTCTCTGAATTTCTGAGTCTGAGAGAGAAGTTGAACAAGGAAGTCACCAGCAAAGTGAAGGAGAGGCAGAGGAGTGGGGCCAGGGCCACCCAACCCAAGGGCGGGACTCTAGGTAAGTTGGCACCATGTCTTCCAGGGTTGTGACCTGGGGGGCGGGGGTCCAGGCTTATTTGCACGTAGGCAGGTGTTGTCCCCACTGCCATCAGAATATTGCTCTGAAGGGCCAGATGGCAGGTCTACAAGTGACTGAGTCCACCTGTTGAGAGAATAGCACCCAGGGTGGAGTGGGCACCAGGGTCACTCAGGAGGTCAGAGGGCAACTGAACTGGAACTTGTGGTCATCCCTGAAGTTTCCCATCTCAGATGTGCCACATCACGTGGGCTGAGTTCTGCACAACTCTACTTGCTTTGAATACAAGTTGAATTTCGCTCTGACAGGGAGAAGTTCATGCAACTTCTGCCTCTATAAACCAGGCCTGTCCATGCTGGCCATCAACCTAAGGCCTGGGAGCACCAAGGTTGCAGGCAGAGGCAAATGTCACTCACAGAAAACCTCTGCTCCAGACAGTGGGAGGGTGAGAGAGGCTGGGCCAGTCCTACATGTGGACATACCTTGAAGCTCAGACTTGTTCTCTGAACTAGTCACAGCTGCCACTTAGCCATTAGGTGCCATGACAAGGGAAGACCCTATAGTTCTTGTGGAAGCTTACAGTATGTGACTGAGGACCCTCTAGTGTCTGTCCTCAAGGAACTTGTGTTCTTAGGTTTAAGAGACTCCCGTTTCTAGATGATTCCCAGATCCACTGGGTGGCTGCACAGGAGGTTCTAGGGGAGACATCTGGGGCCTACTTATGCAGGTTCCTGCCCCAGCTCCTTCCATTTGTTTCCTTGGTCATGGATCTATGGGGTCCAGGAGAGGTTAATTCTCTTATCTCTTCATGTCCAGGCAGACCCATCCTGAGCTCTTTATGCAAAGGAATTTTTCAGAGTATGGTTCACGTGTCTCTGGGGATTTGAGAGATGATGTTGGTTAATACATAGGCCAATAATTTTAGAATTTAATTTTTCTTTTTAATGTGCATTAGAAAAATATTACTAACAGCAATCATGTCAGTTCATGGACATGATTACTCGGACACATATGAAATGAGCATTTTAGGTTTAAAAATGGTATCATTTATTATAAACACATGAAATATATAAAAGGATAATTGGCAAGAGAATATGGTAAAAATGGTGTCAGTGATCTGGGGAACTCTCTTTTATTTAGTTTAAATTTCTGGTCTTAAGAAAACAAAGGAAAGGACCATTCTTAGTCTTATATAGAAAGAAATCCCAGACAGAAGCATATTTGTCTTGGAAGCCAACTTGCCTTTCACATATCAGTTTAAGCTCATAGCACTCTGCTCATTTGCTGAAATTTCATTGTTCACTCATTCAGTACGGTTTTTACTGAGGTTGCTCTGTTCCAGGTGTCCACTTCACCTGAGAAACCAGCCAGGATTGGGGGATATAATGGAACCATGCATAGGGTCAGGGAGCTCAGAGGAGGGGGGGTGTGGGCACCCGGGGAAGTTGAATGGAAGGATCCTCTGAGACTGGCTTCCAACGGAGAAGAAAGTTATCTTGCTTTTCCAGATGCCATCTTCCCCTCTATCTCTTGTCCCCTAGTCAGAAAGCAAGGAGTGAGAGCCTGTTCCACTTGCCTCTCCTTTCCTTGGTACTGCTGTCCTGCCTTCTCCAGGGCTTGTCATCTACCTGTGAGATGAAGACTGTTTCCCCAGCACTCTGTATACCTCTCTGTCCAGCACTGCATCCATACGTTCTCTTTCTAGGTCCTATTGTAACCAGACTAGACACCCGGGGTCCTAGTCTGTTACGTGTGCCAATGGAACTGCGAAGACAATGGTCTGAGCTGTCAGCAGAAAGGAGTGTGTTGGGTTACACAAGCGAGAAGCAAGACGATCTCAGGATGAAGCCAGACTCCCTGAGCTGTAGTGGGTTTTTGATTTTTACAGGGAGGTTGTTCACTGTCACAGGGAAGTTGTACATATTTATTTGAGTTTCAGAGAAGGTTTGCATTTCCCACTTAACTGTGGGAGCTGTGGGTCTTGATGGAACCCTGGGATTGCTGTGAAATAGGGAAAGGATATTCTCTGAAGATATCTGAGGATACACAAATGTTATATGTGAAGTCTGTGAACAGTAACTATAACTTATTGTCGTTATTCTCGCTCTTTGCCTTTCCTTCTTTTGAGTTTATGCTTTCCTAGCAGGTCCATTTATGAGTCAATGTGTTTTCTGAGAGGACTGTATTTCAGATGTTTTTGGCTTTGAACTACAGTAAGAAGTATCTCTCTTCCTCCTCCTCCTCCCCGCCCAATTCTCTTTTTCCTCTTCCTCTTCTGAAAGGTACAGTAAAGAATGAAGGTGAGCAGAGGCAGACAGGCTGGAAGAAAGGAGGAAGAAGTGCTTTATTTATTTTATTTAGTTGTTCATCTTGGTTGTTCCCTCTGGTCTGGGAACACGAACCTGGGACTGTGGGATGTATGTGGACTGTGCTCAACAACCTACTCCACCAGAATTCACCAAGAAGCACATTTTATACTATTCACAGATGTAAGAGTTTTATAGAACAGTATTTACTTCTACTCTCTCTAACGTACTGTCTCTCTTCTTTTCTTTCCTCCAACAAAAAAAGCAGATCCTGATTCTCCTCTTTGCAATTGGTCTTGAATTTGGAAAACCAGAGGGGCTGTGTCTGATTGCCTGCCTTTAGCACTCTTGCCATAGGTTGTGTTCTGGAGGGTGTGCGTGCGTGTGCTCATCTTCATGGTACTTGTGGTCCTGAGGCGACCTCTGGTGGCAGTACATTCTTCCTGCAGGCTGCCCATACTCAGCCGCTGCAGCTGTGTGGAAAGGTGAGGTGGTCTTGGTGGGGTCAGCCTCCAGGACTGCACCCGGAGAGTTGTGGGCCTATGGGGCCCCTGTTCACACCTGCTGCCTTTCGTGGGTATTCTGGAATAATGACACGACCCTGGAGCACCAGTTCCTCTCCTGGTCTCTGAGTCTGGCCAGCGGGTGGACACCCGGGGAGAGGCAGGGATTCAATCTGCTGTGGTTATCTACTGGCCTGCAACAGAGTGACCTCTCCATTTCCATTGTGCTGAAGCCTCTGTCTGCGTCCTCTCAGGTTTGTGGGCCTAGATGTGCATACTCTGAACTTGCTCCTATCTGTGCTTCTAGTCAAAAGTCAGCAGAGCCCACCAGTCACCAAAGAGGCCCCACTAAAGACCAGGACTCTGCATGTGACATCACCATTCAAGCTGGCAGAGACACCCATGCCAACTCTTCAGGGCCACAGAAGCCAGGAATCCACCCCTACTCCACGCCCCAGAGCACATGGACCCTCTGACACCCCTGCATCCCCAGGGCCTGAACTGAGGTGAGCTCTGGACTCTGTACTCTGCCTGTGTCTGTGGTGGTGGCTCCTGGCCCCAGGCTGTCCTTTCTGGGCTTCCTGTAGGAGAGGGGCAGAGACAGAAGTGAATAGGACGGGTCTCAGATGGAGTTCAAATCCCGCTCTCACGAAGAGTCTGGGGTCCTTTGCTCCCAGCCCAGAAAAACCTCCTCACCCCTTACCTATCTATTCCCCAAGCCCAGATGTCATATTGGAAGTGATGGGTCCTCATCTCGTAATAGTGGAGCTGGTGTGACTACTACCTTCAGGATGACTCTTGGCTGTCACCTGGGCCCAAGGGAGGGAGCAGGGAGAGTTCTGAACAAACCAAACACATTTACAAGGTGGTGAAGAATGATTTTTAAAGTCTTCTCTCAGACCCTTGTATCCCTCATTTCTTTTCCTCTGAGACAGTACGCCCCCATTCAGCTCTGAAGAGGACTTGGAGGGAGAGTCCGTGCAGCGCAGGTCTCTTCAACCCCCACGAGTTCCTTCCAGGATGGCTCCCCGGCCGAAGGATGACTGGGACTGGTCTGACACCGAGACCTCAGAGGATAGTGCCCAGCTGCCAGGCAAAGGCTCAGGTGAATTGGCTTCCTCAGGTGAGTGGCCAGGACCCCTGGGGTCGCCCTTCTCCAACCCATCAGATATTTCCCTGGGATAGCAGAGATGTTGAGAGGAAGACAGATTTACAGTGAGGTTTGGCCCCTTGTCCTGTTACTGAATTCACTGTTGAAGTTTGCAGGAAGCCTACTCATCCCTTTCCTTCTCTGGTTCTTATCAGTAGAGAATAAACATGGTGGTCAGACACAGGAAATCAAAGTGTTGCTCTGTTAATGACTACAGGGCCTAGGAATGCCGAAGTTGTGCCTTAGGCATCCTGTTAGAGCAGAATTGGCTCTCTAAAGTGGGACTCCTCCAAGCAGTGGTACCTTCATCTTCCCAAATCCAGACCCCTACCACAATTGTGTGCCGGTAGAGCAGACCCTGATTGGGCTGAAACAGGCAACTGTGGGACCATCCAAACCATCACAGTGTGGGCAGGATCAGAGAGAAAGAGAAAGGTGGCCTTGCCAAGCCTCTTCCAGGGGAGTTTCAGTCTCTCTCTTAGGCGGAGAGTCTGACAGGACCCCTCCTAGGCTTCCCCAGCAGGGTTGGGGGTAGAGCTGACATTCCCTGTCACTGCCCATGAGGTAAGACCGTACTCACAGTACAGAGCTCAAAACGAAACCTCGGGCCTTCAGTGACTTGTTCAAGATCACAGAACTAGTATCATGGAAAATCAAGATTCTCTGTTACATTTTTGAAGTTAATGTGTTGGAGCCATTGCTCTTATTTATTTTTATCTGTAAAATATTTTTTTCCCCTTGGCAGATAAGGCCACTGGATATAGTCCACATACCTACCAAGGACCCAGGCTCATGACCTGGGGGCATGGGGGAGCAGCTAAATAAAATAAATGTTTATTTCTCCTCTCTCTTCCTGCCTACCTGCCTACTTGCCTTCAATCCTGCCTGCCCCTTCATTTTAAATGTTTTTCCCCAGAAAGAGCAATCTTTAATTATTTTCTAAATTTTAAGATCATCTGCAGCCTTCATGTTGCTTGAGTTCCTTGGCACCAGTTGAAGGTGTCATGGTCGCTTGGTCACTGTCGCCTCTGTAAAAGCATCCTTCAGCGCAAACATCATTTATAAGAAGGGTCACCTCTAATGCACATGAAGACAAATAGATCTCCTGTAACACCTATAATCTGACAACAGTCTTCCCAAGTCTTCGGGCCACAGCTGCCCTTAAATGGAATGTTCTTTGCCCTCTCCAGCAAAGAGGCTTAGACTGAAGCTCAACTTGTTGATAAAAACAGCATCAAGAAATTTAATCTAATAGTTATGTTAACTGTAAGCATTCTTCTCGAACAACTGAATCAACTCCCATACTTTCAGGGCTTTCTTTTCTTTTTTAATATCTGAAATTATTTTTATTCTATTGTCTACCTTGGATTCTAGGTAGAAACTACTCTTGTAATTCAGAAGACATTGTCTTCCAGCTTCCATGACTGGAAAAGCTTTTTTCCCCCCTGCAGATTTTCTTACTACAGTAAGAGTAAAGACTGTAGGTTCTGACTTAATTGCGTTTTCCAGCCCAGGCTTAAAGAACATGGAACAACTCGTCATCATGCCAGTAGGTGGAGGTTCTGTGTTTGAGCCCAGATTGGTTCCACCTGCAAAGTGCACACTAAGTGAGTTCTGCAGAATTTAGGCTTTCCTGTAGTCTATTCCAAGGCTGATGGTCTATCAAAATTCTCTAGAACCGGCTCTTTAGATAAATATTGACAGCCCGTGAGTGGGACAGTAGGGTGGAAAGATCTTGGAATCAGGAGTCAGGAATCTGCAGATATAGGCCTGGCTACTTGTGTGAGGGGGTCTGGTTCCTTCTTTGTAAAATGAGGTATCTGGGCAAGATAGTTAATGAGGCATGAGGGATAGAGTGCTTGGTACATAGTAGACCCTTAACAAACATTTCTTGAAGGACTCAATGAACCAAGGGCTGTTGTAGCTCCAGACATGGGGAGCTCAGTTATTTGAATTTGAGAAAACTGTTTAGCTCCCTGCTTTGTGGTCATCCCTGAGGTCTAAATGTCCACTTTAGGAGGCTGTTCATGATCTCTGTCATTGCTTAGCCCCCTTCCTGAGTGGAGTTTGAAGAAAGCCTCTCTGGCCTCTGATCCTCCCATGCTAATTTATATTTATGATATTTCTGCTTGTTTCCATGATGATGTTGAAGGCAGGCATGTATGCATATTAATCTTGCAGTTCCTATGCCATTCCAGCAGCAGCTCTGCCTCAGCCTCCCATTCATTGAGAATAACTTCCCATGCCCACATGCCCTGCCATATCCTTAAATCTGCATGATCACATATGCAGGATGTTTCACCAGCACTCGTTGGCCTGGCCTTTCTCTTTTAACTGACGCCTCATCTATGCAGTTGCCCTTTTTCCTTCCTGCCCTTTCTTCATATTATCTCTGTCTGCAGTGGAACTTGGACACAACCCACAAGGATGACACATTCATTCTCTGGGCTTTTCTTGTGGACATGGCCTCTTGCCTTCCAGGAACCCTGGTGCAGTCGATGGTGAAAAGCCTGGAGAAACAGCTGGAAGCTCCAGCGAAGAAGCCTGCTGGAGGGGTCAGTCTGTTCTTAATGCCCAATGCTGGACCACAGAGGACTTCCACTCCAAGAAGGACATCTCAGGTACATGGAGGATGCTTGGAGGGCACCCTGCCATTCTCAACAGAGCCAGCTCTGAGTTTTGGGGGCAGCAGGAGACTCCAGCTAGTGGGACATGGTAGAAGATCTCACCATCTCCTCTGCCCTGTTCAGGTGAAGAGATGGTCACTCTGTTGTTTCTGTTCATATTAACATTAAAAAACTTGTTGTTTCATTATGCCAGCAACTACTCAGTAGTTTGTTTCTCCTGCCAACAACCCCACTTCCGCCCTTGACAAAGCCTGTGACTGATCTATGTCTGGTTGTTTACAGTAGCTACTCTCTTTGGCTCATGCTGACCCCACTGTGGACCCCTCCCCATTCCTTCACTCCACCAAGGACCGCCATACAAGACTGTGCGCAGAGCAGACTTCTCCCCAAGGGTGGACTATGGAGTAGCACATCAGGTGTTCTTCACCATTGTCTGGTGACCTCTGTCACCACTTGCCCTCCCTTACTGTCCTGTCCCAGTCTCTGTAAACTCAGTTGTATTGTAAGTGTCCAAGGTTTGGTTTTGTTTCATTTTTGCCTTGTTTTTTTTCTATTCACACTCCACCTATGAGATCATCTGGTGTCTATCTTTCCTCTTTTGACTTATTTCACTTAGCATAATCCTCTCCAGTTCCATCCATGTTGATTCAAATGACAGGATGTCATCTCTTCTAAGGGTGGTGTAGTATTCCATTGAGTATCTATACCACATCTTCTTTATTCATTCATCTGGCACTTAAGTAGTTTCCAGTTCTTAGCAATTGTGAATAGGGCTGCAAAAAAACATGGGGGTGTGCATGAATCTCTGCGAATTAGTGTTTTTGTGTCTTTTGGGTAAACACCCGGAAGTGGGATGGTGAGATCATATGGTATTTCCATCTTAAACTTTTTGAGGAATCTCCACACTGTTTTCCAAAAGGGTAGCACCAATTTGCAGTCCCACCAACAGTGTTCCCTTTTCTCCACATCCTCACCAACGATTTGCTATTTCCAGACCTTTGGATAGTAGCCAATCTCTTAGGTGTAAGGTGATATCTCATTGTTGTTTTTTGATTTGCATTTCCCTAACAGCCAGTGAATAAGAACATCTTTTCATGTACCTGTTGGCCGTTGGTATAACCTCTTAGGAAAAATCTCTTCAATTCCTCTTCCCAGTTTTTGATTGGATTGCCAGTTTTCTGTTATTGAGCTTTATGATTTTTTGCATGTTTTGAATATTAAGTCCTTCTCAGAAATATGGAACACACATTCTTCTCCCAGTTAGTAGGTTGTTTTTTTGTTTTGGTGATGTTTTCTTTCACTGGTAAGAAGCTTTTAAGTTCGATGTAGTCACAATTATTTATTTTTGCTTTTGTTTCCTCTAGCGCTAGAATTGAGTCCCCAAATGTCTCTGTAAGGCTGATGTCGTGGAATGTCTTTCCTATGTTACCTTCCAAGAATTTTATGGTTTCTGGTCTTAGATGCAAGTCTCTAGTTCATTTTGAGTTAATTTTTATGAATAGTGTAGGAAAGTGATCTAGCTTCATTCTCCTGTATGTGGCTGTCCAGCTATCCCAATACCATTTATAGAAGAGATTTTCCTTTCTCCATCATATGTTTTTGGCTGCTTTGTTGTAGATTAATTGACTGTATACAAGTGGGTCAGTTTCTGGTCATTTAGTTCTATTCCACTGATCTGTGCCTGTGTTATTATTCCAGCACCATACCATTTTGATCACTACTGCTTTGTAGTATAGCTCAGTGTCTGGGAGTGTAATCCCTCTGGATTTGTTCTTTTTTCTCATCATAATTGCTTTGCTTATTTGGCATCTTTTGTTGCTCCATACAAATTTTAAGAATTGTTTGTTCTATTACCATGACCTTTTTCACTTAGCAGAATTCTGTCTAGTTCTATCCACATTGTTGCAAATGGCAGATTTCATTTTTTTTTTTTTTTAATAAGGCTGAGTAATATTCCTTTGTGTGTAACTACTACATCTTTATCCATTCATTTGTTGAGGGTTGTTTCCATTTCTTGGCTATTGTAAATAGTGCTGCAGTGAACATAGTAATGCATGTTTCTTTAAATTAATGCTTCCATATTTTTTGGGTAGATAGCTAGAGATGAAATTCCTGGGTCATATGATAGGTTTATTTTTAATTTTTTTGAGGAATCTCCATACAGTTTTTCAAAGTGACTGCATCACTTTATCAAATGCTTTTTCTTTTCCACCTTGCCTCCCTGCAGCTATCTGATGATGAGAGTGACCTAGAGATCTCATCCTTGGAAGATCTCTCCCAGGACTTGGACCGGAGAGAGAAACCAAAGCCCTTGTCTCGTGTGAAGCTCCTGGAGAATGTTGTTGCCAGCCCTCGGAGCCCTGGCCAACCCAGGGTCCCTGAGTGGTGATCCTGCCCCAGAGCCTGGTGATGAGGACCACCTTTGTCCCCACTGGGATCATCTCAGGGACCACCCTACCAGAGAAGGCTGCTGGACCTTATGTCAGTAACCAGGAGGTCCTCTTTCTCAGAGAGAAGTAGACAGAAGACAGATACGATTTCTTCCCTCTCACCTGTGAGGGGCCCTACTTCAGAGAGCAGGGATGCTTTGATGGGTGCTCTTGGGTCCCACACTTAAAGAAGATTAAAAAAAGACCTCCAAGTACTTTCCTTCCTCCACTTCCATATTCACCCCAGGCTAAAGGTTGCCACTGTACTTCTACTCTCAAGAATTTTGTAAACTTGTGGGGACAGTGTGGAGATGGGTCTTATATGGGGTCTATGAGACTATATGCCTCATAAGCAAATGATCCAAAGTCATTCTTAGAGTGTCTGCTCTGTGCCAGGTCTTTCCAACTCTCATTGCTGAATTGGGGTACAGGCGGAGGTGGGTAGGGTAGAAAATAATCAGTAGTCCTCTAGAGACAGAAATTAGGTGTTATTGGAGTCCAGAAGAAGCCATCCAGCATAGCCTGGGATGATCTTGGAGGGTTTTCCAGGGTTCTGATGTCTGGTAGGGTTTGCTCATGGGTGGAACTGAAGGAGGGCCTCATGGCTAGGGCTTCATAGTCCCAAGGACCTCAAAATCAATTTTTGATACTATTTCCAAAACTAGGTTCTTTATAACCGCTATATTTTCTTAATATGAAAAGCATTAATTTATTATATGTGAAAATTTAAATATAGCACAATGTTCGTAACTGGTGTTAATTATTTTTAGAGCTCTGGGGTGTGTGTGTATGTGTGTGTATGTGTATAGCAACTTGTATCCCAGTTGTGTCCGTTAGGTTCTTTGGTGTCTAATTGCCAAGGTGGAGTGCAAGAAGTTTGCTGGGGTGTCTCACCTGGGAGTGGTAGAGTTAGAGAAGCAGCCTGGGCAGGGAGAACAGCTGAGTGCAATGCAGGTCTGACCTGTGGGAGAGGTGAAAGAGAAGTAGGAGGTGTGAGCCCTTTTTACCAACCCAGGGGCAGCTTCCTCCAGAACAGGAGCTGCCCTGAGTACAAGTACACCACCACTGGGTACAAATGATAGCACTATAGTCAAATACCATTAATGTATAGGTGTTCATGTACTGATTAAAAAATATGCCTATGTCTCCTGCCCAGGGTTCAGCTATATTTATTCTTCTCTAGCTTGCTTTTCCCTCTTGAAAATAGATTCTAAATGTCCTTACATCAATACATATGTGTCAACATGATTATACTTAATACTCACATAGTATTACAAAGTAAAGTTTATATAAATGTATTTAACCAATTATTTCCTCTTTGTGCCTTTGATAAATCATGAAAAGATACACAAATGTGTATATATACAAATGCGTGTGCAGTTACGATGTCCTGAGGATAAATACATACAAGCGAGGTTGCTGGGTCAACATGATGGTGAAACCAGGCCCTGGTTTAAGTTCCTCATGAATATTCACTCACTTCACCTCTCAGTGACCTTTACAGGTGGTGCTACCATCACAGTCATTTTACACACTGGGAACTGAGGCTCAGGGCAGTTAAGAAACTTGCTTGGAGTCCTGCTGTCTGTAAGTCATACAACTGGGATCTGATGTGGATCAGCTGGCCCTGAAGCCCTGGCTTTTATTATGCACTTGGGGGATTTTTGTTGCTTGATGCTCTCCAGAAAACCTGAACCCATTTAGTCTAAGGTTTGAGGGTTCATTTTCGCATTCCCTTGCCACCAGGGGGTATTGCTCCTCTTTAAATGTTTGAGCAATGTTCTAGAAGAAAAATGGAAGCTCATCTTTGGAAGAAATTAATTTTTTTGTTTTCTCAATGTAGAATTATTTTCATTTTCATATCAATTATTCTTTTACAAATTGACCAAATTCTTAGTGTTTTTTGTTTTTGTTTTTTCATTTGGTGTAGTTAACTTTGCCTTGTTGCTGCTTTCTTGATGTTTTTATCATGGAAAATTTCAGCATATATAAAATAGAATGCATAATGGCCTCAATGTCTTCATTGCTCAGCTTTTACAATTTTCAACATATGGTAACTTATTTTTTGTAGGAAGTTCACATTCTTTTTATTTATTTATTTTTTATAATGTAATTCTTTTATTGTTATTTCTTTTGTTTACAAAGCTATACTCATTTTAGGATATTGAACTTGTTTCTCATGGGTATTACATACAACACCAACCACCAGAGATATGGTGACTCTTGATTCCTATAAATCTTTTGCCAATTTCCTTCCAAACAATCATTTCATTACATCTACAAGTATTTCTATTTCCTTTTCAAATAACTATTATACCACCACCACACTGAAAAAAATTAATAATATCTTTTAAACATCATCAAGTGTCTTCTCAGTATACATATTTTATGTTTTCCTATACATGTATAAATCTCTTAATAATCTGTAGATTCCTGTTATATTTCCTCCTCCCTTATTCCTTCTCTCCAAGTCTTCCTCCTTTTATTCCCACAATCATTCTCATTTTTGTTGTTGCTGAAGAAATTGAACTTACACGCCTTGTGGAATTCCCCCTAAAATCTGGATTTTGCTGATTGCCTGGCCAGGGGGCTTGTTTAATACATTCCTCTTCTGAAACTACCTGTAGATTTGTAGTTAGATTTAACTTTGATATCTTTTTCAACAATGCATTTCATAGGTGGTGTGCACTGTCATCAGGAGGCACAAACTTTCTGGTTCCCTCTTTTTATGGTGTTGTTGATGATGTTGATGACACATTGAGGATCATTCCCTAGCTTCATCTATTAACTAGAGATTTCTTAACTGCGATATTCTATTATTCCTTTGGCATACATTCACTGGAAAACCTCTGTAAGGAGAAAGTCCCTATATCAAGCTGTCTGGCTGCCTTGAGTTATAGTTTATATAGGTAAGGAAGCTGATTCTCTCCACTTTCAAAATGTTGAGTTCATTTCTAGTATCCTCCATAGGTACCATATGAACTTATATATTTAAATATATTTTATTTGTTGGAATCAATTGTAGTTTTCCTTACTGATGCTAAAATTCTCCCTAAATTTGACTAATTGAAACCTTTTCAAGTTGATTCCTGGGTCCTTCTGATTGACTTTAATAATCTGATAGCCTTCTTAAAATCTGGTATGAAAGCTGATCTAGACTCATATATTTTTCCTGCCCCAGAACTAAAATTAGTAATTTCATGCCCTTCTGTAGTTCAGGCAACTAAGACACACACTTTGATAGCTATGGATCCAGGACTGGAAAAAAATTAGCTTTCTCTGGGGGAATCCTGATTTCTAGTTTTTGAAATGGTATTTACAGATATAAACTGGGTGCTGAGAATACTAATTGCTATTGCTCTTGTCATTTTTCTAAGCCCCTTTAGTGGACAGAAATAGGAAATACAATTAAGAAAATGAGTTCATACTGATATTTTTCATTCAAATGCAAACCATAAGATTTTTACTTTACCTCATTGATTTAGCATCTATCTGTACATTTTTTTTCTTCCAGACCTACAGTCCTAGCTCTTAAATCACAACCAGAGTCATATAGCAATGCCAACTCTACTGAATGAATATTGTAAACAGTGTAAGACTTATTACTATTATTTTTGGAGTTCTTTCTGTCCTTGGGACATATCCCACTAAGGATGCCCAATTAAATTACTGTGTTTTGAATTACCTCAAATAGTTCCTTTCTGTAGTTATGTGTCTGAATGGATACATAATTAGATTTGCTCATTTTTCTATTTTTTAGAGATTGCATTCTTATTATTTAATTTGCTTTATATTGTCTTTAAGAATATTTATATATATTGAAAATAATAATCCACTGTCGTATATACTATATTTCTCCCTCTTGGTCATTTGTCTTTTAATTTTACTTCTGCATTCCTTCCTATAGAGAGGTTTATGTCTTTGACTCATATGTCATTAACCTATTAGTCTATATTTTACTTTTTGATTTCTGCCTTCAGCATCAGAATTAAAAAGGCTTTCTTCATTCCAATATTCCTATATGTTCATTTTTATTTTCTTTTATTTCTACTAAAAGTTTAAAAATTTGAAGACAATATATTATCTTCATTGGTTTGGGGGTGGTGTTAGCTTTGATTAGGGATTTATTTTCTTTTCTTCCAGACAGCTAGTTGTCTCAACATCATTACTTGACAAGTAATCCTTTCTACAATTTAAATGTATCTCTTTTATCAGGTATAAATTATTATATGTGCTAAGGTCTATTTCTGGACTTTCTATTTTATTAATTTTGTTACTCTGGCACTAATATTGCCCTGTTTTTAGTCACTGAAATTTGATCATCTTGATAGACACAGATATCCTGATTATTTTTATTCTTCAGAATTTTATATAGGTTATTTTTCAGAGTTAAAATTATATTATAGTCTATAAGGCATCCCGATCCATATGGATGAACCAGTGAGCAGGATGGCTCTGCCACATACCTTCATGAATCCTAGTTAGAACTCTTACTTGAAGTTGGATCTTGGCAAATAATTCATCTTGGTACTCCATTGGAGTGTCCTCTGGATATTGCTAAATAGAATTCCTCATGATTTTTTTTTTGTTGTTGTTCTGGATTCTTCTCAGACTAGTTTTTTATAAAATGGGAGCATGAAGCTTTGACTAACATAACATAGGCTGCAGTGTTCAATAGGCTCAGTTAACAAAACATTTTGCAGGTGGTCCCAGGGTACGAAATTTTATTTTGCCAAGTAAAAACATAAAAGAGAGTATGCAAGTCATCATCAATTAGTACCATTATTTTATAAAAAGGCATTTTAATATCAGAAAATAGTTAGGTTGCATTAGATTGAGTTAATCTTAGAATCAAAGGCAGAATTTCCCAAGAACAGACAGTTGACCCCTCACAATGACACCCCCCCCCCAGTTTTCCACATTTTGTCTTTGGATAAATGAGAAAGTATTTACGGACCAACTCTCATTCATAGCCTGGGATCTGAGAATCACTGCACTTGTTTGGGGTCAGGGACATCATTTCTTATACCCATATCTGCATGACTTGATATGGAAAGAGAAAATTTAATTAGTTGTATTTTCTGAGGTGACTTCAATTATAAACTTAGCTTATCATATAGGAATGACAAAGATGGAAAAACTTTAATAAGTTTATTGTTACCACTTGAAAAATGCTTGCTACTGCCTAAGAATCTGAATCCACAATTTAGAAAATGAAAGATGTTTGGTCTCAGAACTGAAAACTGGTAGCGATGTGTGTTTGAAATAAAGATTCAGATAATTTTAAGCTTTGGAAAATCTAAAGTGAAATGACATAATAAATTGGTTTATGCACTTTAAGTCTAAGTTTGTAGAGAATCTAAGTAAGGCAATTGCTAAAGCCAACAGAATTCAGTTGTGACTATGCACTTGTTTTCTCATCCCTGTGTCCCCACTGCCAGTTTCTGAAGGAAACATCTAAGGTCCATCAAGCCCTCTCTAAACTTAGGAGGAAACGATGTGGAACGAATTTTCCTGCAACAGAAACTGAAGGGCCTGTTTTGTATCTATTTTCATGCCTGTGGCTGTCACAATCTTAGAAGCCTGTCTCCCTGCTGGAGGTAATGGTACAGGCTAAACATTTAGACTGAGAGACAAAGATTAGAGCTGCCAGGCACCAACATTTGTTAAACTCTGTAGCGGGGAGATGTGTCACTGATTCTTTTATCATCTGTGTCTCCACAGAACAGACACTCACCCTCTGAGGAGCTGACCTGAGCCCGTCAGTTACTGTTCTAGGAGTGATTCTACCCTGACATGATGACAATAGAGAAGAATTAACCTAAGCAAGGAGTCAGAAAGAAAAATATTTCAAAGGATAGAGAAGACTCAATAAAGGTCAGGGTATGGTGATCTAGAAGTGGGATATGAGCTGAATTGTTCTCTTACCATTTATTTTTTAAATTGAGGTAGTTTTGATATACAAAACAAGGTAAGTTTAGATGTGTAGGTTTACTCTTCATCAGATATATCATAACACAGCCTGCCACCACCAAATTACCAGTAGTTCTCCACCACTGTCCATTGGACCACCACTACCCCTTGCTCCCACCCCCACCTCCTTCCCTTCTTTTAACTTTAATTCTGTTATCAGTTTTTGTTTTGTTTATTTCTTTGCTTTGTTTATTTATATTCCACATGTGAGTAAGATTATCCAGTATTTGCCTTTCTCTTTCTGACATTTCATTTAGTATAATCCTTTCTAGTTTCATCCATGTTGTTGCAAATGACAGGATTTCACCTTTTGTTTTGACTGTGTAGTGTTCTATTGTGTATATGTACCACATCTTCTTTATCCATTCATCTGATGATGGCCACTTGGTAGTTTCCAATTCTTGTCTACTGTAAATAATGATGAAATAAACATGAGGATTCATATATCTCTGTGAATGTTACTCTCTTGTTGGCTTTTTTTTTTTTTTTTTTTTTTTTTTTTTTTTTTTTTTTTTTTTTTTTTTTTTTTTTTTTTTGTAACTCAGGACTCATGGGATTTCCATTCTAAATTTTTTGAGAAATCTCAATACTGATTTCTATAAAGGTTACATCAGGTTACACTCTTACCAGCAATGTTCCCTTTCTCTGCATCCTCACAAACATTTGTTTCTTCCAGGTTTTTGGATAATAGTTATTCTCACAGGTGTGAGGTGATTATCTCATTGTTACTTTGATTTGCATTTCCTTAAAAACATCTTTTCATGTGCTGTTGGCCATCTGTATGTCTTATTTGGAGAAATGACTAATTTTTCTGCCCATTTTTGAATGGGTTGTTTATTTTTCTGTTGTTGAATTTTATGAGTCTTTTACATATTTTGGATACCAACCCCTAGTCAAATTCAGTAGTATGTCTTTTTGTTTTTGTGATAGTTCCTTTTGCTGTGCAGAAGCTTTTTATTTTTATGTAGTCCCATTTTTTTTTTTTTTTTTTTTTTTTTTTTTTTTTTTTTTTTTTTTTTTTTTTTTTTTTTTTTTTTTTTGTTTACCTTGAGAGCTGGCTATTGTTATCTTGTGAAAGATGAAGTTGTATTTCATACAGATTCCAACCGGGTGTGTGTGCTCTGAAGGAGTAGAGTGCTGCCCACTGCTCTTGATCCCATAATTCTGACCACAGTCAGGGTTCTTACACAGGAAATCAGTAAGAAGTTAAACCTAAGAGCTGATCACTAAGGGTCCATTGAACCCCAAAATACAAGATTTTCTTTGCATTGTTTTTCTATATAACAGCCAGACTGAGAGAGTGCTTTGAGTTGCCTCACCAGCCTCAAGATGTTGACTTAAAGGCTACTACTGCTTCAGTTCTCTTTTTGCAGGATCAGTCAGCTGTTGCCTGCCACATGGTGACATTGAAGGGTCTCAAAGTGGATGGCTACACAAGGGCATTTTAATGACATGTGGACTGCTTTGTAGGAGGTAACTGAGATTCTTCACCTGCACACCATTCCAGGACAGGTAGGAGGACTTGGAATGTTTTTTTATTCTATGATTGAATAAAACAAAAATCAAAACCTTTAAATGTAACGTAGATTAGGGGCTTGTTTTGCTTTCCTGCTTACTCTTGTCTCACAAAGGCCTCACTGAGACCGTATATGGAAAAGGCAATCAATAAATATCAATGGGATTCCACAAACCGTGATCTTGTCCTCAAGATCTCACTGTTAGGTTTCCCCGATCCTAGAAATATCCAACATGCATGGCAGTCCCACACTGAAGAATCCTCATGACCTGTTTCTTCCTTAATTTCTGTATATTTCTCTCATTTTGTCTATAGATGCATATAACTGTTTTGTCTATATATGCTGCATCCTGCTTCTCATTTTATTAGTTGCTAAGATATGCTCAGTGATAACTGAATCTCAACTTTGGCTGACATGTCCTTGGTATTCCCTGAACTGTCCTCTACTCCTCAACTTTCTAGCACATGTGCATACTAACTCTACCACCTCTACTATCTCCACACCACCTCCACCACCACCATCACCACTACCACCACCTCTTCAACCACCATCTCACCTCCACCACAGTCATTACCACCTCCACCACCACTACCATCACCACATCCACTGCTACCACCACCTCCACTAACACTATTAGTACCATCTCCACCACTACCACCAATCCCACATTCACCACTACAATCACCACCACCATCATTTATTCATGTAATTCTGAAGATTGTTGTTCATTTGTGAAAGCAGTTTCTATCAGAGAGTAAGTGAGAAAAGGAGGAAGAAAGGAGTCAAGCCCCCAATTTGGGAATTTGATAGTCACAAACTTGTTTTGTGATCTTGGGAAAGTAATGTAAATTTAAATTTTCTTACCTGTTAGGTGAGGAGGTTCTCAGAGTTGACCTTCTAGACTTCAAGTATTCTAGAACCTCATGAATGCCTTAGGCTTTAGAAATTCACTTTTACCTTTAGAAAAGTTAGTCAATTTACTAATTATAACCTGAAAGTCCTTTTGATATTTAAAGAGTCCTCTTGCTTTCTCGTTGTTCTTTGAAAATTTAGAGCCACCTCATTTCATAATGCCTAAAATTTATATTTAAAATATTTAAATTCGTGGTTTCAAGCCATTTCTCACATAATTGTCTCTTTTATTTTTTTTCTTTAGAATTAGTTCTATTGTGCTTAATGTATTGCAGAAGCAAAATGACTTTTGAAAATGTCCTTTAGGAATTGTGGGGTTCACAGCTGTATAATTAGGGCACCATGCAGCTCAGAAGGCAAAGACAATCCCGTTCTTGGGAGAGAGAAAGGAGCTACTGGGATCAGAGACAGGTGTGTGTGTGGTGGATCTGCAGTAGTATGCAGACAGTGGCTTGGAGGTGAATGCTAAGAAGCCAAAACATGGTAGTCTGGATTCCAGAGGGTAGGAGATAAGGTATGAGAACAACAGGGGATTAGGTCATGGAGTATAGGGAAGGTGAGAGCTGAGGCTGAGTTCAGGCAACCACTTTGTTTATATGCGGGGTCTCCAGGCACTTGGGGAAAGAACATGACCCAAACTAGGACCTACAGATGGGTTGATCTAGGTACATTCGGGTTTCACATGTAAATTCTGAGAAGTCTATAAAGTTTGGGGAGGATAACACCACAGAGAATTCAACTTTCTACTGATCAAGGATGCTCAAATGGGCTTGGAGCATCAATATTTAGAGTGTGGCTATATATACATTTTCATTTAATTTCTACTCATCAGCTGCTAGAGACTAGATGGTGAATATACTTAAGTTTAATAGCCCGTAAACTCATTGTATATTTGTGTATTGTATATTTTTCTCATTGTAGAGTGTAGATTCAGATAGTCTCAATACATTCTTTAATTACATGGTGGTTACCAATTTCTCTACAGAGGTGATTAAAGGTGACAATCTGATTTGGAGGTGTGATGGACTAGAGGACTTGTCTGAAACTTTATGAACTTTGGGACACTCCGTGTTTTTACTTGGATTGTATGCCATTAGAGTAAGTGAAAAAAAATTACAATAAGGTTTCCTTCTCATGCTTAAATGATAGAATATTTGTACATAAAAGTATATAAAACTGGATAATTGATTTATATTATTACTTTAAAGATATGATTCTTCTATGTTCTGGGAAAAGACTTATTGTTCTGAAAGATATCATTCCAGAGTGATTGCTCTGTAGTGGATACTTTTTCTTGATTTAAGTTTAGCATGTTATCTTTATTTCTGCAAGTCTACAATAATGTTGATTTGTTTTCCCCATCCTTACTGTGTGTTTTAAATATCTTAAAAACTTTTAAAAATTGAATTACTAAATATAAAAATAATTGGGATAATTAACTTGATTTAGGATTTTTTATGTTTGCAAATATGTTTGCCAGTTCTTTCCACAAATAATAGCAGCTTTGCAAATATGTTTGCCAGTTCTTTCCACAAATAATAGCAGCTTTGCAAATATGTTTGCCAGTTCTTTCCACAAATAATAGCAGCTTACCTTGATTGAGCACTTATCATAAGAGTATCTTGGTAAAAGCTACCATTATTCCTCCATTTTACAGAGTGGGATACAGAGCCTTAAAGTCTCATAGGTTCAAGGTAACATGACAAAATGATGGAGGCAGAGCAAATGGCTTAGTCTTCTTATCTACTGTGCTATTCGTCTTATTGGCAGTTGTCTAAAGCTTTCAAACATTGTATCTGTTCATTTTTCCTTTTTCAAATTTACTTTTATTGCATTTGGAATACTTTGGGGATTAATAAAGATTATTTGAAGAGAATGAAAGCCTTTACTCAAAATTGAATTCTACTGTCCTCAGTTTTGAATGTATTTTCCCAAGTACATGCTTCTACCCAGTTCTTTCCTACTGTCAGGGAGAAGGAAAATCTTCCTCTCTCCTTTTGGGTCTCTAGGCTAGAAAATAATTAAACAGACACAAAAGACATTAGCAAGAGAAAAGAATATGAGGTTGCCTTCTGGTCATCCTAGTGACGTTATAGAGTCTCTACAAAGGGACAATGCATTTAGGAGGGAAAAACAGATGAAAGAACTTTGTAATGTAAAGAAAAATGAAGCTTACAGGGTTTGTTTACAGAGACATTAAAACAGACTTTGCAGTCCTGATGTGGGAGGATAAGGGTATCAGACTGTCTTCTAACACTTGGGCCACCAGATTTCCTGTTTTTAGGGAGAAAAACAATTAAGCCAAACATAATTACAGGGTCTTATGTCTCTTCTCTTAATTCAGAAAAATCACTGTCACTTAAGCACACCCTGGGGCAGCCTATTTTGGTCCCAGCACCACTAACCCCACTTCTCTGCTCAGAAAGATTAATCTCTTGGGCACACAGGGTCCTGAGCAAATTTTCAATTGGACTGTCTATGCAAACCAGTCAATTAAAACAAAGTGATACAACTTATGGGCTCATCTGTGCTATTGTGATTTATTGATGGCAATGTAAAAACATGGGTGTATGAGGAGGTATTAGGATGTGTTTGTTGTTCAGCCAGGGCATGTGAAGACTCCTTGTATAGTTCTGTACCACCTCATCTGGTTCAGGTCCAAGAACCATGCTCTTTATTGTCAAATGCACCATTCCAGGCCAATTTCATATCCCTCATCATGAGGAAAAGGTAGCAATTGATGGGGGTGCTGCAGCATACCTTAAAATCTATAACATGGGTGGGGCAGCATACTTTAAAAGTTATAGAACAGATACGCAGATGTATAAGCAAGAAATTAATTGACTGGCCAAGCCTAAGGTATGTTAATAATAAGCTAAAATGATAATAAGAGACCACCCAGGTATAGTAGAGATGGTTTTAAAGCAAAGACTCTTCCTTAGTAACCTAAACCACACCCCTTAATGATTTTTTCTATTAACACCAGGTATGCTGGGAAGGAAGTTGTCCTCCCTAGCAGGTCTTAGGGTCTTGGGGGCAGAGAAGACATCAATTAAAAGGGCCCATTGTGTTGAAGATATAGGTAGGACCACTGCTGGACACAAGGTGTGGAGTTTGTGAGGGCTTGGGACACTACTGATGTCAGCAGTGGGGGACATATAGGGGAAATGACACTTGCTCTTTTCCGATGTAGATGTGAGATAACACTGAGAAGGTGATTGTTGACAGATGAATATATACATGCGGCAATGAACTTTTGCTAGCCTAGAATTCTGAACTCATTCTGTAAAAAATGAGTGACTGCCACCCCAAATCAGCAGTGTAAGCATATATTTAAGTGCAAAATCTTGAGTGATCCCACAGAGAAATATAGCACCATCTAGAAAGAGTGGTCTGCTTATCTGCCTGCTATCCTGGAACTGGGGCACCTAGGCACATGTCCCAGAGCTTCTTTGGGTATTTGACAACATATCTGACTCACATTCAGGCCAGAGAGTTCGAAAGTCCTCAGAAGGGGAAAAAAACAGGGACTGAGTTCTTTATGTCCTGTTCTGGCCTGGAGGTGCCTTCTCAGATGGCACTGCAACCCAGTCAGTTCCAGGCCCTGGAGGCAACTTAGAAAAATCTCAAGGAAAGCATTTAAAAGAATGGAGCCCCATGGGCCTTAGGTCCCCAGCTTGCCCAGCTCTAAATAACATATGGCTCCTGCCCTTCTATATTTGCACAGGAAAAAAAGTGAGGCTGGATGAATTCTAGTTTGATGAATGAGAATGGATGTGGTTCCTCCAATTTAAGTCTCTTATTCGATTCACTCACCTCTTTTATCAGTTGATCTATTAAAACAATTCTGTCTGAAGACAATTATTTTGTTCTTGACATTACAATCTGAAGCCATGAGGAAATGACATTTCTTCCATCTGCAGGGGTCTGTCCTAACCTTGACCTTAACAAATTTCTGTTACTGAATGGAGATTTTGGCATCTTTCTTGGAAGAAACAAGAAAGAAAAGTTTCGTTAAATACTTGTTATTTGATTTCTGGAAGGCAGTTTTCTCACTTGGATAATTCATTTCAACACTGTTGACACCCTCCAGTGAGTGTGAATGTCTCTATGTGGGACCTTTTGGGCAGCTGTTGTGACTGCATTGATTAGTTTCTTTGTCAATGATTCCTGTGACAGGATATATTGGTTTTTGTTTGTGTGTGTTTCGTTTTACAATGAGTACTGGGCCCTAGTTTAACAGAGGAAATGGATGCTTAGAGTCACCTGACCAGATCAAGTCAAACTGTAAGGATTCACACCCTGAACACACCTGGGGTCCCATTCTTGGGACACACTCAGGGATCCACATCTTTGGTCATATTCTGGGATCACCCTCAAGACTCATACCGTGGCTCCTCACTCTGGGATCATCCCCTGGGATAACACCCTGGTAAAACTGACTTTTCTCTCATGCTTCTCAAGTTTTTAGTAAATTCACAATGTTATGCACCCAACCCAACTATTACCTGTTTTGAAGGTGTTCCTTCGTGAAGAAGTTAGGAGGTGCTGCCTACGTCAGTTTGCCTCCAGAGCAGGTTTTCAGCATCCGTGACAGGAGGGTGAAAGCAATGTTTATTTTGGGGAGGGGCCTTTGGTTGTCATGAGGATGCATTTTCAGTTCTTATCAAGTCCTTCCACTTAGCAAGGATCCTTCTTTCCATTTGGGAGGCAGCCCGTATCTGAATATTTGTGCTGCACTTGAGGAAACAAGGATGGTATCTTCCTGAACAGGAGTCACTGAATCACAAAGGACTACACAGCCCAGGAACTGAGAAGGCCCCTGAGAAAATAGAAGGGTCAGGGCTTGCTTTGAAACAGGTTTCAAAGCAGAGATAGGTGTCCTGTCAATTCCCTTATTCAGGGACACACTTGTGAAATTAACAGATGAAGTCAGCATTCCCTGGAGAGCCACAGAAAACCTGTCCCAATGTGAGTTTGTGCCCTTCTGTAAATATTGTTGGTGGGATTCCAAGCTGTTTAGAGAATAGCTTTTCTCTCACTGAAGATGTGTGACTATTCCAGGGGGCCAGACACAGTGATTCTTTTATTCATCACATTTCATGCACATTCATGAGAAGTCTTGCACAAAACTGAGTTCCCTCATCATTCCTGACCAGTAGCTCTGCTAAATGAGGACTTGTGAATAGGAAAGCAAATTTCTTAACTTGCCTCTGATTTGGAATTTTCTCTTGCAGACTCTCCCAAAACAACCAATATCTTTTCAAAGCCATTTAAGCAATCTTAGATTTCATAATTCGTATCCATTGTGGTGTAAAGAAAAAATGGTTCCTGCTTCTTTGAAAAATGATAATTTACATAGTTATGAATACCAATAGCTATTCTTTATAGACTGTAGTACCAAGTGCTATATATTTTGCATGTATTATCTTGGATTCCTACAGAAACTTTGTAAGGTAGTCCATGTTGACTGGGTTACTGATACTAACAGAGGTTAAAAACTGGACCACGTTCAGGAAAATTAATAGGAAATTCTCTGACTCCAAATTTCCCAGGACCCCGCCTTACCTTTTCCTGTCCACTTCTCACTGATCATGGTGCATTGGCAACACCATGGATCTGAGTCAGATAGATGTGATTCAAATCCCAGCTTCACCAGTTACTAGATGAGTGACTGGAAAGTCATGTAACCTCCCTGAGTCTCAGCTTTCAGTATAATTGTCATAGTGATGCTTTGGGAGATTGTTCTGGGAATGAAATTAGTTGAAACACTTCAAAGCCCCCGACATGGGACTGGTACACTGAATAACACAGCAGAATGTCAACAAGCTGACACTTTCTCTTTCTTCTTTGTTACTCCCTATACCTGCCATGGCACCCAGTGTAAAGTAAGCACTCAAGAAATATTTGTGAAAATAAATTCAGAGGATTCTTCATGGCCTTGTTTCATAAGGATGTTGTAAATTTGGACCTCCAAAAGTCCCCTGAAAGAACAAAGAAGTTTTGAAACATGTCAAAGCTATTCATGGTTAAAATCTTTAGGATGGAGCAGGAAGACAAGAACAATCCTAAAAGTAACAACAGTACTGAAATTCTGAAGTAAAATTTACTAGGTGGAATGCTGCTGCTTTTCAAGAAATATCAGTAGTTGAGGATTGTCAAGTACCCTGAAGCATTAAGGACAATTAATGTGATAAGAATAGCTCTTGGGTTGGGTACATTGCTCAACAATGACTGGATTTGTTGGAGATAATACATTATTGTAAGTGTATCTTTGCTTAAGAATAGATAAAAAATAAAATATCGGATTTAAAAATATGTGACAAGGGGTATTGGAAGGAACACATCCTCACTGTCAGTGGTTGACTGGGGTCCATCCTGGAAGGGATTCTGGAAGGTGAGTTGTGGCATGTATGCTACATGTCCCCAGACAGCTCCATGACTGACATTGCTCATTGAGCATTGCTTTCTCTCATACCTGAGTCCTTCTCACCATAGTCAGTTGTATTCCACCTGAGTTTACAAGTAAGCCAGATTGATTCCAACTGACTATGATAATGCAGCAATTCATTGTCCTTAGCTCTAAACAAGAAGACCCTTGTGCCCATTTAGTACCCAACATGAAAAACTTCTTCCTCTCACAAACTTTCAGTCTGGTGTCCCTGACATGGTCAGGTGTTGTCACAAAAGTACTAGCATTTCTAAATATGCTATTATAGTTTTTTAAAACTTGATATTCATTGAGGAAACTTTGATTAAGAAATAATATAAGCCCATATATGCAGGTTCACCATTCCTCAAATGTATGACAACATACCCTGTCCATCACCAAATGACTAAGTCTTTCACCATTTTCTGTTGGACCCCACCATTACTTGTGCCCATTCTCTACCCCATTCCCTACTGATAACCTGATCTCTATTTTAAAGTCAGGCTTGGTTTTTACTTAGTCTGTTTGTCATAATGATTTTGATGAAGTAGTTATTAATGTTTTTTGCTATGCACTTATCCTAGAACTCAGACACAAGTTTATGCACACTAGATTAAAGGGCACGTAAAATGATGGCTACCACATGGAATCCTGAATCATCCCTACTCATCCTTGGAGGAAGAGATGGGCTTCCCAGGACATTCTTTAGTCCTCATACTCCTCAGGTCCACCAAACTCACTAGGCATAGTGAATATTTCTGAGGGAACCACACCCACTCATGCTCTTATACTGTAGTCTGGTGAAAGACTCTTGTGAGAGCACAAGAGAAATGTTTATAGTCCCTGTCTACCTCATCCTACTCTGCATAGCACACTCCTCAACAGCTGCTCTGGGTCAAAGTACCCATTGTAGGGTCACAATAACTCCCTTGAGGGAGTTTGACCTAAAGAATGCTGTTGTAGAAAGGTTTATTCTTTCACATCCAAAAGGGAAATATACCTAAAGAGAAGGGAATGATGGGAATGAGGGAAATAATTTGCAGCCATCAATGATGATATCAATTGGCACTTGAAATCCTTCTGTAAAATAATGTTCAGGTGACTAAAACCAGTGAACTTAGTGACTTTTCCTTTTAATCTTATCTTCCTACAACTTTCGTATATATACATAATTCTCTTCTATCACTCCAGTGCAGAGAATTATTTGGATCAGAAGGAAATCATGAAATGGGAACTCATTTTGTCACCTTCCTTTCCAGTAAGTGTCAATTCCCTTCCAGAATATTCTTCTTTTTTCACTATCACTAGAGAGTGACTTCAGGTAGTTGTTTTTGTATCTTTTACAGTTTGTATTTGTTATCTGTGGGAGGGTCAATCTAAAAGAAGCTTTCTTAATTCATCCTGGACACTTAAATCTTCTAGTATAGTTTCTGTAATCTTTTCTGTGTCATGAGAATACCCTAAGCCAAGAAAACCTTACAGAAGTACAAACTGTAGACCATGGAGTCATGTATACAGCATGGAATGTGGGTTCTTTTTCTCACAGAAGGCTCCTTTTCTCTCTTTGACCCATTTTTATTGTCTGCATTATATTTTATTATGCTATTGTATCATTATTTAACTTCTCACCTGTTCTCAGGATTAAGATTTTTCCTTTTTCCAGTTTTACAGAATTAAAAATAATTCTTCACTGAACATCTTTGTGCCCACAGTCCTTGCCTCCATTGTCCCCTTTCCTTCTTTCCTCCCTTTCTTCCTTCTTTCTTTTCCTCCCTCCCTCCCTCCCTCCTTCCTTCCTTCCTTCCTTCCCTCCCTCTTTCTTTTTTTTTTTTTTTTTTTTTTTTT
>RJWH01000449.1:0-61823 GCA_004363575.1 Solenodon paradoxus | reverse complement strand
TTTGTTGTTGTTCTCATCTGAAAAATATTGGACATTTTGGTTTCAAGAGCAAATAAAAAAACTATAAATACAACTTATGTTTGATTTGGGTTTGATTTGTCTTTGATAAAGCGATCATGAAACTCCAAATCTCTGTGAAGTAGCAATTAATTAAAGGACTGTTGATTCTAAGAACTGTGCAACCAGGAGATGAAAGAATATTAAGTCTGGATGCCAAATTCAGAACAAAATGTCAATAATTTCCTTCATGCTTTTACAATATCTTTAAAGTAGAGAGAGAATAATACGAATTACACAAGTCATGTTAAGTAAAAGTGCATACAGAACTGGGAAAATTGTTTTCCCATTAAAGTTGCTGCTTATTCCAGCTCAATAAAATGCTTGTAAGGAAAATAACATGGTAAGGTAGAAGATTAGTTACATAATTGCTGTTCAGAAAATCTTAAGAGCAAAAGAATGAATACTGATCAACTTCCTGGTTAAACTTAATTATTTTCTTAAAGCTATTTTTTGTTTGATCATCTATGCTTTTTCTTTTTGTTCTTTAAAGGAAAAATGAAGGCAGAAAGGAAGGTAAATAGTCAGGCAGTCAGGCAGACAGGAAGAAAAAAGAGAAAGAAACACCTTTATTTTATTTTTACTTAGTTGTCCACACTGGTTGTTTGCCCCTGAACCTAGGACTCAAACCCAGGGGTGTGTGACTTGCCCCTTCAGAGGCAATTGACTGAACCAGAGTGTGCCTGAACATATATGTCAATGTCTTTAAAAAGTCAAAGCAGAAGTTAAAATTAAATAGAAAACTAGAAACTTAATCTGTACGTTTGGGCAGAAGTTTGCTGGAGAGTTTTGACATGCAGAACCCTTCACACAGAGCCCGCAGATGCCCCAGCCTCAATGAGGACATGGCTGGTACACAGGATTTGTACAAATTCTGCAAGTAGAGAATTTATACTTTCTATGTAGATTGAATCCTGCATATTTTACAAGTTGAAACTTTATTTTTGGTCAGCTTTCTCCCATTGTTCTCTTTGGCATACTGTGCACATAGAAATACATATATCTAGAGTGATAACAGTACCAAGCTCCTTTTTATATTTTCTCATATCATCCTTCTGCCGATGGGTCTCTTAGTCTTTTTGAGAGTGTTAGATGATTTCCTTTGGGCAGATTCCCTGGAATGGGACTACTGGAACATAGAGAATAAACCACGTAGAACGTTTAAACAATTTTTCCCTTTATTTTGATTAATGAAAATAAACCAAAACAGAAAAAAAAAAAAGAAAAAAATAAGAAAGAAAGGGGGGAAAATAAAAATTAAAATTTTATAAATAGATTCCTCTACCACATGAGCTCACCACCACCCACTTGGCAATCTCAACCTTGGTCTCATAGTCTGGGCGCACGGGTCATTCTGGATCCAGTTCTCCATTGGCCCTCTGTCTACCTTATCAGTATGTCTCTCTGCACATGGGACTGGCCTGTCTGCACAAAAGCTACAGGTGAGACAGTTCTGCCAGCTCTCAGGAGAGCTCAATGCTGATTGTCAAAATAGCTTCGCATGCTGACCTCCCATCTCACCAATCAACTTATGTTTGTTTGCTGTTGTACAGAGTTTCTCTCACTCTCTCTGAATTATGACTTAACTTCTAAAACTTGGGCAAACACTCTAAAAATCCTAAGGAGCTAGCTGGTGGGGTGGCCTGTGCCCCATTATTTATTTTATTCACCCTCCAGCCAGACTCCATCCTTGCCAGCATCACGGCCATGGCAACCGTCTTTTGGGGGGCAGTAGTAAGTAGGGTGGATGGAATCTTACATGCTTAGTATGTTTGAGACTTCACCTTTCAATAATGCTTTGGATAAATTCAAGTTAACCTGTTGAACAAAATAAATAAACTTTTTATTGTCAACAAGAACTAAGGGCAGTAACTTTGATAACAAGAAAAGCCTGGAATAGTCAAACACCTGAGATCAGAGAGAGAAGGTCACATCCAGCTCCACTTGAGACCGAAAAGGAATGGGAAACCTCTTGAGGGTTGGTGGAACCTGGCTCGGACCCCAGACAGTGTTGGAGGCTCCAGCTAGGATTACTGCCATAACTTCAAAGATGAATGAGCATTGACCCAAACCTAATCTCAATGACCTTTGGGTGATTTTGGCTACTTGCACTGGCAGGATTAGGGATTTCATTTTCAGATGTGCATTTTGGGAGCCCAAGACCTTTCTCTGTCCTTCAAAGCTCTTTTCAGCCTTAAAAGTACACATATATATCCTAGCACATTGAGTCCTTTGCAGAGGTTCAAGTGTCAGGTCAGGGCTGACCAGCTAGCTTAATGACCTCCCCTGCCCCTGCCATCTGTCAACCATTTACAATAGATTTTCTCTTTTTGATTGTTTTTTAAAAGGAAAGGTGCAGGCAGGAATGAAGGGAAGTAGGCAGGCAGCAGAAAGGAAAAGAGGACAAAGCACTTTATTTATTTTATTTGGTTGTTCATTTTGGTTGTTTCTCTGGGCTCCAGGATGCAAACCTGGATCCCTGGGATGTATGTGGACTGCACTCAGCCGACTTGTCTGCTAGACCAGCATGGTATGCCATTGCTTGAAATTTTTTTAAACTTGAATTTAAAATTGAAGTTTTACAGTACGTTGTTTTAATATTATGCTTCTTGACTCCATAGACAAATATTTTTTCTTTAAAGTAGATTTACGCCATTCTTTCACCCTCCCCTTTTTTCTTTGTGTGTATGACATCTGTCAAAAACATCTGTTCAAAAAAGAAGACTTTATTTTGTTTTCTTCATGTTATGTCAGCTCCCAAAACTTTATTTTGTTCAACTGAAAAAAAAAAAGTTACCTTGCCTGGTTCTTACTATCTGAGTAGAGTCTAGAGATAGCACATCAGTTGAGATTGGGATGATTTCTTGGAAACCCTGAGAAACTCATGGAGGCCTCTGAAGTCTTCCTCTTTAGATAGAAGCCACATAGCTCCTACTATCCCCTTCTTTGCCTGCTGTAGGTCTGTGTGCTCCAGGAATTGAATGTATGGGAGACGAGGGTCTTCTCTGGATCTTACCCTGCACAGTGGGTGTGGAGACCAGATCATAGACCTCAACGCAAAACAGCTTTTCTTTTCTGGCATGATCCTTCGGCCAGAAAAAGGTGTTGGGAACTGGGGAGACCAGTGGGGTAAGAATGAGGAAGTGAGGTCTGTGTGACCTTGTGGGAGTAAGAGGTTAAACCTGGGTATGGATTCCAGTTCTGGTTCCTGCCCACCTGAGCCGGTCCTGTCTGGCCTTTGCTCACCCCAATGATGTTGGGAGCCAACTGATTTTCCTCCTCAGAGATGAGTAGATGTCAGCAGATGAATCATTTAATGGAGAAACAAGTGCCAAAGGGTCTCCAAAGGGGAAGGAAAATGAAAAAAGACAGTGTGAGTTCAGTTTCAGGTTCAGTTTTATTTTGTTAGTTCAGAATAAACAGAGAGCTCTGCTCAGTCAGGACTTAAATTTTTTCTTCTTCTAAGCTGCTTGTGATGGTCAGGTCTCCAGGTAACAGGCTACACCTGCCCTGTGAACTTTATATCTGGGTGTTATTTTAGATTTAAGATTGTGGTATAACCACGTAATGTAAAATTTGCCATAGTAACCATTTTTAAGAGTCCAGTTAAGGAGTGTTAAGGTATTCACACTGCTATGCTAGGTTTGGGTGCTATTTTCTATTGCTTTGATTCTCCATTAGTTTTTACTTTTATTTGTTTCTTTGATATCAAATGAAGATATCCTCACTAAAGAAAATTTGGAAAGAACTGAAGTATATAAATAAAGAAGAAAAACTATCATTATATCCTCAACCAGAAGCAACCACTTTAAAAGTATTTTGGAATATATTTCTTTCCAGAGCATTTTCCAAGATGCTTTTAATAGAATTAATATTTTTAAAGTCATAATAACATATTTGCTTTATATCAGTTTACATATGTATAAACTATTATTTACTTAAGCCTTCCTCCAGTGGATTTTGGGTTGATCCAGTTTCACTAATTGAAAGGGCTGGATCAGACCTAATTGACCACCAGGCTGTCAGGTAGCTGTTGATTCTGCAAGCAGAAATACTCCGGGAAGATGCCCTCAGCTTTGAGGTGCTGAGATTCTCACTTCCATTTCCCAAAGCTTAGGAAAAACAGAGCAGAAGCTGTTCATATATAAGACACCAGTATTTTTTAATTCTTAAGAAACAAAACATGCAGGTCAATATCAATGCATATGCTATAAGACAGGGCAAACAAAAAGAATTACAAGACACAATCTAAATAAATGGAGTCTTTCAAACGATTTAGTGTTGGATAGAGAATATGCTAATTAGAAACCCAGCTGAGGCACGTACTCTCAGCCTCAGACCCAGCCACGGTGCCAGGTGAGAGGAAGAACCATTACGCCCCACTGCCTTCAACTAAACCCTGAGAACCCTCGGCAATCTCTATGCCTAGCTTGCTCAGCTTTCTCTCTTCCTACCTCCTACTTTTTAACTTTTTCTTGATTTGTCTCTTTATCCTTTATCTCATATCAAGCATGAGTGCCCTGTCTTATTTGGCCTAAAACAACTTCTGGCCCAGTGACAAGGGTCTCAGAGTTCATACAACTCCTTACAGTGCAATGGGCCATGGTCTGGTCTTTCCCCAGACATCGTCTGTCCATCTTGAAGATCCCTATGATAATACACCAATTTCCTCAGAAGACACTTTCATCTGCACTATTGGGGAATGACTCTTGTTAATCCCAGCGCTGTTCCTGATTCAGTAGTATTAATAGGCTGCCCTTACCTCAGTTTCTGCAGGAGCTTATTTTGGCTTTGGTGGTGGGTTGACAGGGCTTCAGGCTTTCTGTAGAACACAGGGAAGGTATGTGGCTGCAAAAAGCTTTCAGTTTTTAAGTATCCAAGCACTGTAGATGAATTTAGTGGAGGAAGTATTCTCAGAGTAAAGAGCTGACGACAGCGCCATGTATGTGCTCCTGCCGCGTGAGTGTGGGTGTGCAACACGTGGAAACAAAACATTAAATTCAGGAACATTACTTAACATTTTTTTGAAAGTACGGGTTTTAACTAATTTTCTAAGACCTGCTGTATTCCATTTTATTTAGTTTTCACATGGGTTACACCGACTCTGTCATGTATAGTCAGAGTCCTGCTGATCCCAAAGGGAAAGAATTAGGGTCAGTGAGCATTTTGTGAAATTCAGAATTAAGTGTGATTTATAAAGAACAATACAGACAGTGCCAAAACAACCATTCATTTTCTTCTCTCATTGTGCAGAGATGAGGTTAACCATAGAGACAGTGTATCATTTTACAAATGTAGTATTTATTTGAACTATATTTAGGATACAAAATATAGTTAGATTACCAAATTAAATCCTGCTCTCACTTCTCTAGGACATTTTCTGGTCTGTGACAGAAAGAAGACCCACTCAGGAGAGTCTTTCTGGAATTAGCAGATGCTCACAGAAGCAGAAAGACGGGTTTTCTCAAACTGGGGTCACTTTGTCCCAGGGAACGGTGAAAGAAAATTCAGATAATGAGCTGGAGACATTACAAATATCTTTCCCCTATCACCTATTAGTAGTCAAGTTAAGGGGGAGGCAAAAATCAAAGGGCAGAAAATTGTATCTTTTGGTTGACTCTCTTTTTCTTTTCCTTCCAGAATTTTTGAGGCAGAAGTTGGGAAATCCACAGGCTATTGTTCAGAAGGAGGAGGGGGAATCTGTTTAAATCATTCTAAGTGTCTGATAGGAATTCAGATCACATTTGATCATCAGATTAGAAAGGTCGCATTGAAAAAAGACATAGAGGATTGGAAAACGTGAATTATTTCCTCTAACATATCTGATAACAGCTGTTTTGTGATGTCATGACCAAGACCATCTAGCCTCACAAGTGAAATCAACACTTTTATAACTCCTACTGAGTCAAAAGCTATAATGAAATCAAGTAAAATTTCCATTTTTTTAGGTCAACATTAACTGGGAGGTTTCTTCTGCTCATGCATGAGACATGTCTTCGAGCCTTACACATAGTCATACTTGGAAGGATGAGATTGTACCTCATCCTCTGTGCGGGCACCCCCCTCATATATCTTCTTGGTTTTGGTGTTAGGACCAAAGCCAGTGCTGGCCTTGAAGCCTCCAGACTTGTAGGCAACATTGTGGCCCGATGCATAATAAGACACAGCTTTGTGACTGAAAGAAAAAGAAACATTTCATGACCATAGATATACCCACTTACCCTAGACTCTTAAAGTTTTACCAGTAAAAGTCCAGTGCCCCAGAAAACCGCTTAGTCCTGGGAAAGATCACCCTAGTCTTTGGACACTGCTTTTTCTGTCTCTACTGTAGAGCAGAATGTCTTGCTTCGTGGTAGAGTTTTACTGAGCTGGTGGGTGGTGACTAGTGAGTCCCTCTGTTCATTCATCAAAATGAAGTTGACAGAAGCAACATCCGGGAAGACGTGGTTTTGCCAACGAATCGTAGGATTGTGAGCTGTACCGTGTGGAGTGCATCTCCTCTAAGCTGTTCCGTTTTATGGGTGAAATAACAGAGTCCCAGAGAGGGTAAAAGACTTGCTAGAAGTTGCAGAACTAGTTAGAATGAACCAGACAGGGATTCAGTAGAACTGGGGTCCAAGTCTCCCAACTCCAGTCCACTGAGGAGTTACAGCAGCTTCTCAGCAGCAGCGCTGTGGGTATTCAGGGACTTCTTTATGCAGTGCCTGTCCTGTGCATTGTTCGGGTAATAGGAGCATCTACCCACTAGATATCAGTATCACCTATACCCCAACTCCAAAGTTGTAACGGTCAAAAGTGTCTTTGGATACTGCCAAATATTCCTGGGTTGGTGGCGGACAAAATTGCTACCAACCAAGAACCACTGAATTATAGAATACAGGAGCCAAAGGGAACTTAGAGGGATTTTTTTTCCTTCAAATAGGATCACACCTGAATCTGTTCATGCTCGGATAGTCCTGCTCTGATTTTTAGATTCCACATAAACAAGAAGGTTCAATCATCCATTGCTCAATAAAGTTATTCCATAAACCTAATCAATTTGACTGCAAATAACACATTCACATAGACTAGGATCTAACACTGACTGGTTAGTATGGGGAGACTCACTTGGTTTCATCAGGTGCCAGGCCTCGGCAGGCAATGCACATCATCACACCTCCAATTAGTGTGAGGCCTCCAGCGACCCAGCCCACAAAGAGAGCTGAACCAAAGGTGTACCTGGGAGGGGAGATGGTGGCTGTGAATGCGGCTGAGTCCACTCCCCAGGTCCCACCCACTGCACCTGCCCATGCCCAAATGCTCTTTTAAATTCCATAATAATCCCATCCTGGCCCTCCGAACATACTAGTTTGGGTCATAGACAAATCATTTTCCCTGGAGAAGAGCACTGGGACCACAACTAGTCAATGAAACAGTAGCAGGATTCTTAGGCCCTCTGCTACCACCCAGGCATAGTATTAATGATACGTCTGTAATCTCAGAGCAATATCTCAGGAAATCAAGCCCTTCCTATTTGGAGTGTCTTGAAAGTTTGGCAAGAGATATTAGACAGATATGGAATCAGTCTCTAGTTATTATTTTGGAGGGAATTTTGGTCCATTGAGTTCTTACTGTGGGCCAAGAAGTAGTTATCAAGTAACCATTTGCAAACAGTTTTGCAGTTAAGGGTATTATCTTCAGGAAGAATTAAGTTTCATCTTCTTGTTTATTCATTGCTTCAGTAAGAATTTACTGAGCTCCTACTATGTGCCTGGCCCTGCTCCGGTGCTGGAACAGAGGGGTGAACTAGACAGACTAGCCCTCAAATGGTCAGTGACCATAAGCTGTTAGGACATCAGTGGTATTTTAGTGTTAGCTGGAAACTTGACCTTAATCTCCAAGAACCATGCAGGAAAGGAGACCTCAGCCCAGCGGAAAGTTTCCCTCTATTCCTCAGGAGCATGGGGTCACTTGCAGAACACCAGGAATTACAAACTGTGAATTATTCATTGTG
Organism: Solenodon paradoxus; assembly: GCA_004363575.1. Taxonomy (NCBI): domain Eukaryota; kingdom Metazoa; phylum Chordata; class Mammalia; order Eulipotyphla; family Solenodontidae; genus Solenodon; species Solenodon paradoxus. Next base: position 53,773 of record RJWH01000449.1, on the reverse strand, counting down.
ATTAAAATCACAAACTAAGTCTGTTATACCAGCACTAGGAAGACAGTTGTAAGAGTGCAGACCTCTGCAACCTAAGAAAATAAAATACTTTAGATGTGCTTGAAAAGCACACCCATTTGAGCAGGACTTAAGTAAACAAGGTTGATCGTGATAACCAAGTATAATGTGAGGAGCAAAGCTGGAGACTGAACTTAGCACTTGACGAAGTTCTGAAAGAAAATGAATCTATAATTTAGTCTCACTTCCTTTGCACTTAAGTAAAGGCAAATATTTGGTCTGAGGGCCGTTGCCTTAGAATGAAGAATCCCATCCCACCCCTGGTACTCCCCAGTGTGACTGGGGGCTTACAGCTGATTTCTTACTGGGTCGCTTCCTGAGGGGATCCTGTGTGATTTCCTTTAGTTTTGTCAAATCCTTGTTCTTTCTGCCCTGGCACAGACAAAGCTCCTATCCTTGATACCCCTATAGAGAGAAGTGTGACTTCTAACATTAATGATGATAACAACAGTTAACGTTTACTGAATCTGTGACAAGCACTTTTATTACAATCTCATTTAATTCTGCCAATGGCCACTGCAATAAGATTTTTAAAATATCTCTTTTAGTATATTAGTGCAGCAACTTTGTTTTACAAATTAAAATAAACTCTTATGTGTAGGTTCCCCATATATGCAGTTTCTCCATTCCTCAGATATATGCCAACACACCCTACCTCCACAAAATCAAGTGTTCCTCCTCACTGTGCAGTGGACCATGCCACCACTTGCCCCACCACTTGCCATTTCCTAATGGTAACCTCAGTTCTATTGCAAGTGTCCAAGGTTTTGTTTTGTTTTGTCTGTTCACATTCTACCTATGAATGAGATCAGCTGGTATCCATCTATCTTCTTTTGACTTATTTCACTTTGCATAGTGCCCTCTTGTTCCATTCAAGTTGATTCAAATGATAGGATTTCATCTTTTTGAAAGGTTGTGTGGTATTCCATAGTGCATCTATAACACATCTTTATCCATTCATCTGATGTCGGGCACTTAGGTAGTTTACAATTCTTAGCTATTGTGAATAGGGCTGCAATAAACACGGGGGGAGCACATATCTCTGTGAATTGGTGTTTTTGTATCTTTTGGGTAAATAACCAGAAGTGGGATGGTGGGATCATATGGGATTTCCATATTCGACTTTTTGAGGAATCTTCATGCTGTTTTCCATAGGGGTTACACCAGTTTTCACTCCCGTAAATGTATGGAAGTGTTGCCTTTTCTCCAAATCATCTCCAGCATTTGGTTCTTACAGACTTTTGGGTAATAGGCAATCTCTCAGGTGCAAGGTGATTTCTCATTGTTGTTTTTTGATTTGCATTTCCCTAACAGCCAGTGAATAAGAACATCTTTTCATGTACCTGTTGGCCATCGGTATACCCTCTTTAGAAAAATCTCTTCCATCCCTCCTATTTTTTGATTGGATTGCCTGTTTTCTGTTACTGAGCTTTATGAGTTCTTTGCACATTTTGAATATTAAGTCCTTGTCAGAAATATGGAATGCAAATTCTTCTCCCAGTTAGTAGGTTGTCTTTTTGTTTTGGTGATGTTTTCGTTCACTGGGAAGAAGCTTTATAGTTTGATGCAGTCTGGTTTCTTTTTCTTTTTCTTTCCCTTGATGTTGGAGTTGAGTCCCCAAAGGCCTCTCTAAGGCTGATGTCATGGAATGTCTTTTTTATGTTGTCTTCCAAAAATTTTATCGTTTCCGGTCTTGTATGCAAATCTCTAGTCCATTTTGAGTTAATTTTTGTGAATGGTGTAAGAGAGTTTCATTCTTTTGCATGTGGCTGTCAAGTTTTCCCAACACCATTTATTGAAGAGGATTTCCTTTCTCCATCTTATGCTTTTGGCTCCTTTGTCATAGATTGACTGACTGTATGTGAGTGGGTCAGTTTCTGGTGATTCAGTTCTATTCCACTGCTCTGTGTCTCTGTTATTTCTCTGTTATTATTGTAGTACCATATGGTTTTGATCACTATCACTTTGTAGTATAGCTCAATTTCTGGTAGTGTAATCCCTCCTTATTTGTTCTTTTTCTCATAATTACTTTGATTATTTGGGATCTTTTGTTGTTCCAAAAAAGTTTTAAGATTTTTTTCTATTTCCTGGAAATAAGCCCATGAGAATTTAATGGGCATTGCATTTAAGTCTGTTTATTGCTTTAGGTAAGATGAACTTTTTAATGATGTTCATTCTTCCAAACCATGAGCATGGCATGTCTTTCCATCTCTGTATCCTCCTCTATTTCTTTTTAAAAGGATTTGTAGTTTTCATTGTACAGGTCTTTTACCTCCTTTGTCAAGTATATTCCAAGGTATTTTATTCTTTTTACTTCTGTTGTAAATGGTGTGGTTCCTTGATTTCATTTTCTTCTAGTGTGTTGTTTGCACATAAGAATGCAGTATGTTTTTGTGCATTGATTTTGCAACCTGCCACTTTACTATATTTGTTGATGAATTCTGGTAGTTTTTTGACAGAGTTTTAGGGTTTTCAATATACAGTCATGTCATCTGCAAATAATGAGAGTTTGACTTCCTCCTTTCCAATTTTTTTCATTTTATTTCCTTTTCTTGCCTAATTGCTCTGGTTAAGACCTCGAGTACAATGTTAAATAGCAGTGGTGAGAGTTGACAGCCTTGCCTTGTTCCTGACCTTAGAGGAAATGTTTTCAGTTTTCACCATTGACTATGATGTTGGTGGTGTGTTTGTTGTATATGGCCTTTATTGTGTTGAGGTATGTACCTTCTATTTCAATTTTATGCAGGGTTTTAATAATAAATGCATGTTGGATCTTTTCAAAATCTTTCTCTCATCTATTGATATGATCATGCAATTTTTCTCCTTGCTCTCAATACAGTGTATCATTAATAGATTTATGTATGTTGAACCATCCTTTCATCCCTGGGATAAATCCCACTTTGTCATTATGGATGATCTTTTTGATACATTGTTGGATTAGGATTGCTAATATTTTGTTGAGAATTTTTGTGTCTGTGTTCGTTAGAGTCATTGGCTTGTAACTTTCTTTCTTGGTGACATCTCTATCAGTTTTGGTATCAGTGTGATGTTAGCCTCATAGAAAGTATTTGTGATTGTTCTATGTTATTCAACAGTTTGGAGTAGTTTGAGAATAATAGGTATTAATTCTTCTCTGAAGGTTTGGTAAAACTCATTAGTAATGCAGTTTGAGCATCTTTACCTCTGTTACCCTAAATTCATCCTCAGGTGGTTTGCATGTATCTGTTGCATTAAGATTTTCCCCTAGGATTTTAATTGGCTCCATCATTTCATGTGTATTTCTCTGTGTCTTCACTCTGTTTGACATTCTGGTTTTATTTCTGGATAGATTTCCTTGCAGTGATGGTCCTGTATAGGGTATCAACTTGCATTAAATAAGCCTGGTTCTTGGTTCTAACTCCGGGAGTTCTTGAGTTGTGTGGCATCACCACTGGCTGGATTTTTGGATGTTTTTAGGTGAACCTGCATTGGAACCTGAGAGTTCAGCCTATGGGGCTGGAGATTGTGTGGGGGATGCAGAGCCTTCCCGCAGCATCACAGGACTGAATAGTAAGGACAACCTTTTCATTGACTCACAATCAGCAATCTGACTGCAGTACTACTTCTAGCCACAGGGTGTCACTAGTGGATAGCTTTTGAAGTTTCCTCCCTTCTGGAAGACTCTTCTGGAGACACTGTTTCAGACACCTTTAACCCCGGGGCAGAATTTCCAGTGGGCAGGTCCAGTGGCTCTGGTGCAGTATGTTGGGAGTGGATGGGAGTGGGAGATTCCCTTGGCTGCCTTCTGGTTAGATAGCGTCCTACGCAGTCTACTGGGGCACTGGTCTTCCTTCCACCGTGTGCCAAGACCCTCTCGCCTGATTCCCTGTCCTAGTTCTGTTGCAATGACTGTCCTATGGGCCAGTTCTTCCTGAGGCTCCACCTATTCCGTCATGGCTCTTTTTCTCCCCCTGAGTCTGGGAATCCTGAATCGGTGATGTAGCTCTGAAATCTGACATTCTTGCTTCCTCTTTATTGTGGTGAATGCTGCTGCCGCCTCTGTAGCTCTGCACCTGTTTTCCCTCAGGGTTTGTGTCTGCAGAGTAAGTGCTTCCTGGCTGCTCTGTGGGGAGGAGATGAGACTTGGCTCCTACCCGGTTGCTGTCTTACATAATCCCTACCACTGCAATAGGATTTATCACTCTCGTTTTAAAAATGAATAAATTGATGTTCTGAGAGTTTAAGAAACTTTTCCAAAGCCCCAGGAAAGATATGGCATGACTCTGCCTCTGAAGTTCTCGTTGCTAATCTCAATCTGTGATAACTTCTGTGCCTGGGGAATTAGGCCCCTTTCCTCGACTTAGTCCCTCTTGACCAAGGTTAGAAAATGTAAACACCTACCTGGAAGAGGTAAGCAACTTAAATGAGTGAAGTGGGCTGGGCATAGGAAATATTTCACTTGATGAATTGTATTATATTGGGAAAAATCATATGCATGTTGATAAATGACCTCAGACTTGGGCATTTGAGAGAGTGGTGGGGACTGTGGCAAACTGGAGAGCGTGAGCCCTAGCTAAAAGCGCTGAGGTTGCTGCCATATGTGAACAAGGGCCCAGTGTTTCTGAGGTGATTTTTTTTTTTTTTTCATTTTTACAAGAACCTGTAAAGTCTGCTCTGTATGTGTGTGTGTGTGTGTGTGTGTGTGTGTGTGTGTGTGTGTGTGTGTGTTTTAACCATCTCTGAGTCTCTTCCCTGGCTCCTGTGCCATCTTAGTTGCCCTGCTGGTCTCTTCCTGGAGTGCTAGATTTAGTTCAGCCCCTGGAGTCATGCTGTCCATGTGCACAGAAACAGATTGGCATTGAAGTGTGAAAGCATAGCTCTTTTGTTTGTAGTCAATAACTCTGAGGTGTAATTCAGTCCACACAGCTTCCCAGGGTCAGGCTGAGCCCAAGACTTCATTTGAAATCACCCCTTCCCTGTCCTGTGTTCTCCACCTATTAACCAGCGTCTCTTTCCTTAGCAAACCCATGCACTCAGGTGATCTTCTCAGGATTTGTTTCTAAGTAACCCAACCATGACATTTAAAATTTTTAAAAGTTGGTGATAAATTCAGGTTATAAAATGGAATGCTTAAGCTCATACAGAATACATTGATGCTATATACAGTGTAAGGGCAAGTAGTTTGTACCTCTGGTCTAGGACTTTGGTTCTGCTGAGGGTACAAAGGAGAAAAAATGCTGTCTATCCATGGAGAAAGATACTCAGGAGCCCTTTCAGAATCCTATAGATTCAATCTCAGGATTGAAGCTTCCTGCTCAAGGACAGGAAAGCTGTAGGGAGATGGGGGAGGAAAGCAATGGTGGGCATTGGAGTTGGGAGCCAGGTGGGTCTTAACTGATTTCTCTGGGTAGGGACAGTGACACTAGGCTTACAGACACTGTAGGCAAGGTGGGCTCATCTGAGTAGTGTGACCAATCATCCTGATTTACCCATGACAGAGGAGTTTCCCAGGGTGTGAGACTTTTAGTACTAAAATGAGGAGAGTCTTAGCAAACCAAGATAAAGGGGACAGACTTCCAAGTTGGCCTCGTTATCAAAAGATGATGGGAGAAAAGAAGAGGTAGATGAAGTCACCTTTTGGGGATCACTTGGGATTGGAATTCAGAAAGTCAGAAAGTAATGGCTTTATTACGTTCTCATTCCCTGTCTGTAACCCATGTTGGCATGGCTGAAGAAACACCAAGTGTTTGTACTCCAGAGATGATAGGTCCCTTAGCTATAATATTTACACTGCTCTCCTAGAACATGACCTTTCTCCTTCAGGAATCTGCTGCCACTTCTTGCTGTGAGATACATCTCTTTGAAATGACTAAATGCATACCGATTTCAGAATTACTCTTCTGTCTTTCAAAAGTTCTACCTTCTTTTAGACATCATATTATAGTGAGGTTTCATCTCCTTTGGCTAGACTGTAGCCTTCCTGAGAATGGGCACCTTATGTTTATCCCTAGTACTCTGAACAGTTACTGGCCCACAGCAAGTGCTCAATACTTCTGTAGAATGAATGAATAAATGATTGAGAAAAAGAGGCAGTTGTACAAGGAAGAAACATTGCTTGTCTCACTTACACTGCTGCTTGATCATTCCTATTCCAGCTTTTATTTGTGCCCACCAGGTTCCCACCATGGTCTGGAGATGTGGGCTGATACTCATTTACATGCCCGGATTAATACTGTCTGTTTCCTTGCCACCACAATGGGCCTATGTAAAAGTGTTAGATAAATATTGTGAACTATTACTGTATTTCAGGCAAGTGTCGGATCAGACTTAAGTCATATCAACTAAAGCTATTTCACTGGAATGAAGTTTGTGAATTTACAGATCATTGTTGATTTACGATATGGCATGGTTGCCACTGGTAAGTTTTGTTATTTTAGACACTGACAGTTGCATTAGGTATACGTGTTGAATGGGATATTTACAACAACATTCATCACAGAATACAGAAAGCTGGATTAGGAGGTTACCTGGTCTGAACCGTCTGTACCATGCCTCCCATGCCGGTGTACATGCTGGCGGTGGACATCCAGAAGTTAGTGACCAGCATGTTGGCAAACACAGACACTCCAGCGATGGCACAGAGACCTGTGGGCCGAGACAGCAATGCTCGTGAATCAGCTGTGAAGGGATCACAGTGTTTCTGAGGCAAAGCTGCCTAAATAGTGTTAGATGAATCTGTTCCTATAACAAATGGTCAGTTTAAGTATGGATTATTGAATTCCCACTATACACATTGCACTATGTCCTTAGAGTCTCTTATCTCACTAATCGTGGAAAATTTATATATGTACAGAAAGAGATTTTCTGCATGTATTGGGACCAAATCTTTAATAGTACAGATATTTTGTGCCTAGTCTTTAGAGAATGTCAAAAGCTCTTCCCTTAAAATCATTTTCTAGAGGCTTACCAAAATAATGCCTGAATGTTTGAATCACATAATTACCTGAATTTTGAGACTCTTTTATGATGGAGGTTGGATGACGCCTGAGAAGGCCCTTCACACTCATGCTCTGTGGAGTGTAACTGGGCCTTAAATTCCAACCTGGGATTCCAGTGTGAAAAACTCTGAGCTGAGTGTTCAAACCATGTTTAGCAGGGGAAGCTGTGTTTTCTCTGCCAAAATGACTTTGCTTTGACTTTCCTGGAAGGACACCTGAGAATGCCAATCCCAGGTTCCTTGCTTACCTGAGATGATAAACATGATCCCAGAGGTCAGTGTCATGTTGGCTTTGGCAGCATCCTCCATGTTGCCGATGCGGATGCACTTCAGGGCGAAGATGGACACCAGAAGACCAATGACTCCCAGGACAATGCCCACAATCATCAGAGCTCGAACTGCCTGAAGCATGGCTATGGGGCAAGAGGCAAGACACCAGCAGACAAATAAGGCCACCTCAATGCTGTTGATAGGTCTTTGGTTTCGTAACACATCCCACACACAAATAACCAGCATCCTGAGAAATAGCATGCCTGTAAAGCATGACACTTATTGTTGTCAAGGGATATGGAATTGTGGGAAATGCAGAATCATCACTTATAATCTCCAGCTAATGAAGGATCTGCATGAAGATGTCTATAGAATGAAAAAGTCCTGGACAGTTGGAACCAGTAGGGTCAATGGAATAATTTTTTTATTTTACCTCCTTACTTGAAAGCTTTATAATCTGGGGTACAGGAAGAAGGAATGGTTTAGTATTAGAATTTGTTGATAGGTCTTACAGCAAGATAGGTCTTGTTGCTGCTTTGACTTCTAATGCAAACATCTTTCTTCTCTAGTGTGTCCATATCGGCTCAGTGCTTCATACAATTGCATCCACTTTAGTAAACCCAGTATTCATTGATAACAAATAGTCAGGTAGGATCACTAAGTGATATGACAAAAACACTGTATTTTTGTCTCTTTCAAAAGGAACTACTAAGGTCATAAGGAGCTGCAGGTTTGGTTGCTTATAAAAAGAAAAGACTGCTATATCAGTCTCAGGTTTTTCAATATGACCTGTTTATCAGCAGTCACCTTTCAAAAAAACAAAGGGAACTTTAGGTCTTTCTGGGACTCTCCCACAGTTACCTCCCCTCAAATATATTCAGAGTGGTTTCTAGTATGTCCTTAAAGTACAGTGTCTCATTTTGACATTTTTTTATTGAATCCCCATGACTGGACATGGGAAAGAGAGTAGTCAACAAGTCATGCATGGTCTCTGTCCTCATGAGCTTATGCCAAAGTGGGCAAAAAACCGTCACTAAGCATGTTTACTGCAAGTAAAATTAATTTTACAAAAGGAAGACAAATGAGTCTTTGGTGTCTTTCAGAGGGAAAGCCCCCTTGGGTGGGTGATTCTGGCAGAGCAGAACTGGACTATAATACAAAACAAAGTTTTGTTCTAACCTTGTAGTCATAGCCAATTACTTACTATTTTTGACTGAAAGTTATTAGGGACTTTTCACACATTAAAAAATTAATCCACATAACTCCCTGCAATATAGGTAACATCACCTCAATTTTGTAATTGGAGAAATTGTGACTCGGAGGTAAAGTAATTTGCCCAAGGACATACTTCAAGGAAAATTCATCTAGGGACCCATACATGTCTCAGAATGGTTACTTTCCCATTGTAGGACACTTCTCTGAGATACTTTATCCTGGAAAAACAGGTGAAGTTACAGTTGCTGCCAAGGTGCAAGGATTTGTAAACTTCTAACAGAATTTAGCCTCCAAACTTGGAGATTTGGTCATAAAATGTCATACTCTGAAATGTAGCCTAAGAATATATAAAGGAATCATCTCTGAAAATAATCTCAGGGAGTAACCTGTCCCAGGGGGTTATTTATAAATGTGATTCTCAAGACAAGGAGTCCTGGGAGGGAATTCTATCCAATCTCTTTGGGAAGATTTCCATCACAAATACGGCCAATATCAGTGGAGCTGGCGGCTTATTCACTGTAAGGTGTGTATAACAAAGCAATTTGTCATGATAGAAGAATGGGTAATCAATTAAAAACATTGAAAAAGGAGTAGACAATGCTTAATTGAATAAAGAGACTTCTAAGCGTTGGTAAGCTTATTACCAGGTATCCCCTTGTGTACAGATGATGGGAATCAGCTATTCTATTTCTAAGACACGAACCTCTATTTACTGGATTCTGATTCTCCTCTCCCTAAAGAAACTGCTGATATGAACTTTGATTCTCTGCTGAGATGAGAATTCTATAAGCATCCATCATCAGTCATGGCTCTCTTCTCAATTATATTCCCAGGGTAAATGTATTGGACTGTGATGTGGATCAATCCACCAGGATCTGACCATTAATTCCTGGGAGAATTGATACAATTGGCATCTTAATCTTGCAGCTGAGTTCTGATGCTTGAGACATGATCATCTCAACCAAGGTATGTCTTGAGGGCCTTAGAGTGGCCCGTGGATACACTTTTACTATAGAAGGGTTTTAGCATGTTACGTCTGCCCTCCACAATCTCATCTGATGTTTACCCTTCAGGATACTGGGAACTAACACTCTGTTCACTCCCTTATTAGTAAATACAGGTATTTGTCACCTACTTGTGTGTTCATTCCACACATGCTGGTGTCCTCTCATAGTCATATATTAACAAATTCATACACTTGTCCATGAATTCATTAATTCATTCATCAAGTACTTTTAGGCTCAAGTTCTCTGTGAAACTCTTGTAAAATGCTGTGGGAGGTATAAAGTTTAAGGAGAAATAATCTCTGCCTTCAAGCAGTTTACAGTGTGAAAAGATGATTTCTTTTTGCTGGAAATCTTGAACCTCAAATTTCTTTTTACCTCGAGAGTACCTTGGCCAAGTAATCATAATAGAACCAGTTTCTGACAGTAACTCACGGTGTGGTTCTTGTTCTCTTTAACATGCATAATTAAACTATAAGCCTGTGGTTCAGGGCACTTAAGTAGAGAACATTTGTGGGGTAGTCTCAGATCTCAGAAGATATCCCTGAGCAATGCTGTTGTGGGATGTTACTACAAGAAAACTGGATATATGAGAAGAGAAAAGTACTTTGACTTTTTCCCATAAAAGATCCCCATGGGTCTTTTATGAACTTCAGATCTACCCAGAAGCCTGCTGGAGGTTTTAAAAACTGCTTTAGTGCTGATGTAAAGCTTTAAACTGTTCAGAAAACAAAATCATTGATCTCTTTTGAGAAGCACCTGGCAAAGTATCTGGTTAAACTAAAACAACCAAAAACCAAGCAAGCAATCCACCAAGAAATCAAGCAACCAGCTAACCAATCAAACAAACAAACAAATATTAACCAAGTAGAATAAAGAATGTCTCTTTCTCATTCTATGGAAAACTATAGTTATCCTGGACCCAAGGATTGGGTCATTGACTCTCTTTAGATTGAGTCGTTCTAATGCCTGCTCCTGAAAGTGTCTCACATGTGTGCTGCTCTGTGGCTGAGGCATGTAGCCTTCTATGACATTGTTGGTTGAGAGAGATGACCATGCTGGCAGGTGGGAGGTGAGAGCATGGTGGGCTTCCCTGATATGGGTAATTGCTTCTGCTATGCCAGAGGAGCACAGAGTACTGGATCCTGGTTAGCTTGTCCCTGTCAGCTTTCGCTTCAGACTCTCAGAAACCTTCTTGCTTCCGCTGGTTCAGATTTACCTGACAAGTCCTCATTAATTTCCTGCTCTCTTTTGACCTTTGGATTTCTGATGAATACTGGCACCTGCTTTGAACTTGAGGTCTGCTCTGATCCTGAGCTCCCTTTTAGTTTTTAGTGTCTCCTTCTATCTTACTCCTTAGCCTGTTGTTGAAATAAAAATTGTTTCATATCATGTGGGACCACTTACAGGGCCAGAACTCTGAGCCTAGATGGATGGATCAAGGTTTTCCCTGCTTTGGGGACCCCTTGGGGGTTGTGAGAGTGGTAGCTGTGATAGAAGCAGGTGCCAGGAAGAGGGAGGACATATTCTCCAGACCTCATTGTGAAAAAGTCCCCATGTCTAGTAATTACCATGCAGATGTGTGGTGGTGGACTGCACTTCCCTTCCAGCTGGAATCTTCTACCATCTGTGATTCTAATCCTTCTCCATAGACAGATAACCAGAGAAACTGCTCCCCCTTAGTCTGTCCCTTAGTCGATATTCTTAGCAAGAGGCAAAGGTTTATCAGTTGATAACAGATGAGTCAGTGGGACTCTACAGACTGATTCCTTGCACCAAAGGTGTGACTATAGTATTCTTTCCAATGAAAAATGAGATATTATCAGATCTTATGGGCAGATAGGATTCAGGGTTGAAACAGGCAAACAGGAAAAAGAGAACTCAATGTTCCCTCTCTGTTGCAAAACATCCTATTCCCCAAAAGTAACTATGGACTAACAGATAAGGTGCCTTTGGGTGTGGCTCCAATCCAGGCTGTACCTTAGCATCTCCTGAGGGGAATGTAAAAGAAATATGAATATTTTGGTCTTATTCATAGATTTTCATTTAATAGTTCAGAAACACAAAATTACAAGGATTAATCTGGGAAAACAGTTCTTAGGAAGGATTCAGTGAGAGGTACTCAGAGTGGGGAGCTGAGAAGAAGAGAGTTCCCAGTGGTCGCACTGAGATGAGAAACAGAGGGCCTATGAGACAGGTAAAGACCAGGCAAAGGCCTGGACCTGGGGACTTTGTTGGGGGAGTGAGGGAAGAAAAGAAGACCCATACCATTGAGCTTGGCATTGGATAGAAGCAGGGAGGGCCAGTGGAGGAGTTCAAGAGAAAGGAGATGAGAGAAAGGAGGTCTGAGATCAGAACTCAGAAGAAAAACAAAGTAAAAGACTTAGATTCTTCAGTGATCCCAGGGAACCAATATGGAGATCCTCCATATCTTGTGAAATCCCACCGTGTAATATTAGACTGTTTCCTGAGTTCTTTGGCAAGCCATTTGGCCTTACTGAAATCAAGTTTCCCCAGCTGTGGAATGGGTTAACAGTATCTTTTGCATAGAGACAGTGTAAAGATCAGATAGTACCTGGCACCAGTATAAAAGCAAGTCAGAGTCACTAATACAGGTCTAAAAAGAACTGACCCCTTGCTAGGCCTTCATGACTTTGGCTTGTACAAGCTGCACAAAACCAACCCCTCACATAAACACATAAATACATGAACTCATAAATACATAAATATGGTTGGGCAGTGGGGCAATATTTAAGAAAAAGGAGAAGAGAACGGCCTGGATCAAGGTAGGGAGAAGATCAGGAAAAATGGACGGAGGATCGACTGACCACAAGCAGGGGAGCTATCTGATGGGTGAGGCAGTGTGGGTGGCCCTCATCTTCACTGGCTCTCCTTTCCATCGAGGGGCAGTCCAAATACTTAACTCTGAGGATGAGCATCCTCACCAGAAACTACGCCCACCACTGGCTAGTCCATGCCAGGACTTAGTGCTATGGGGGTGGCTTCCCCACGCTGTCAAAGCCACAGCTGCCACAACCACAAGCTGGGGAAGCCTTCTGACTCTTGATTCTACACAGAGAAGTTGGAGCAGGCATTTTTATTTTATCCGTAAGGTCTGGGTTCTTTTGGGTTTTGTAGACATATTCTCATTCTCTATTATTATCTCCTTTATGCTTTCAGCACTGTGTATACATTTTGATGTTTGTCCAGATTTTTAAAAAGTCAAGTTTGTTCTAGAATTTTCTCATTTTTAAGAAAGAGAATGCTGCTTGGTCCCCAAACAAAGTGTCATCGAGGTCTCATTTTGACTCTATAACTACCTTCCAATCACTCCTCCTTTTAGGGACATTTTCCTCCTCTGGACACTGGGGAAAGATAGAACTGTAAATACTAAATAAACTTGATGTGAAACAGCCAGTCAATAGTAAGATAAAATAAACAGGGAAAACATCTTTAAAGAAGGTACTTAGAAATAGTTTAATATTTTTCCCTTGTGGATTTTTGCTGTAGGTTTTATGTAATTGTTCTCTGTGCTGAATGTGGTTTTGTTAAAAAAAACAAGAACAAATAAACAACCACATTCCTGTGTATGTAAATATGATTGACAGGTTGATAGAAAACTCACTGGCTCTCCTGTCTTCTTACTCATTGACATAGAAAGTGGAAAACAGCCAGTTATATGAAAAATATGAAGACCCCCTGTGTCTTCAAAGGGACTGAGATACTCACATGCTCAGAACATAGGTGAAAAAAAAAAGGAGAAAAAATATTAATTTTTGCTTTGGATGTTTGGAATTATAAAGGGTGTTTGATTCTGGAGAAGACATAAAAGATCAAATTTTGAGCTTTGAGTAGTAGAAACACTACAGAAATACTTTAATGACACCAGGAGCCAGAGCTTGTAAATGGGTCTCAGAGCACATTTTTGTAAGCCATTTCACAGATAGGTAAGTGAGGTCAAGAGATTAAGTGGCCAAGTTCTGCCCTTGATTCCAATCACCTGTCTCTGACTATAGGGCCCTGTCACTACACCAAATTTAGTCCAACCATTTGCAAACAGGCTAGAGAACACACCCGTTAACTGTGCTCTTATTATGGAGCCAGGGACACAAATTTGCCAGGTCTTTGCCTCCTCTCCACCCTGTTCCTTCACTGTCTTTTGTTTCTTCCTCCTACTGTCTCCAGGGAGGAATGACATGCAAATCATCTGCTCTTTAAACTTGGTCTTCCTACTTATACATTGCTAATAATATGGTCATAACTGATTGTGGTACTGATGTCCCCATTCTTATTATCATGCTCAAGACAAGACCAATTCTTCAATTCCCAAGGCAGCCCCTTCTGGCCAGTGTGTAGGAGCAGGGTCTGAGTGGGAAGTCTACAACTTTGAACACATCTTGCTTTTGCCATTTTTCTATCCATGGGTATTTGGGCATGTTATCTTGCCTCCTCTCTGAGCCTCAGTTGCTACCTTGTAAAAAATAAAGCTAATATTTCACTGCATTATTGTGAAGATTAATCTGGAGAGTGTAGGTACAGTCCAATAAATGGTAGAAGTTTTCATTTCTCAGCACTGTCCTTGGAGCGCTACATACTATGTTAATTGTAAGGATATAGTGAGGGGCTCTTGGCCCTTAGGTTATATGATTTCACTCAGGTGTAGTATAGAGATGCCAAACAAACAAATGAACCAAATCAAACAAAAATAGACATCTAGTTTATAGGACCAAATTGGTGGTTACCAGAAGGGAAGGGGAAGGGAGGATAGGCAAACTATGATGACGGATAGAACTGGACTGTTAGTAGTAAACTTTTATAGTCTTAGAGTCTAATGTTTCCTCAAAAATTAAAACAATGATGCAGGTCTTGCAATAAACAGGTAAACATTTCTGCTCCTACCACCATTTACCACATTACTGTATTTGTAGGTTGTACAATACAGCTAGTTGAGTGGAATTAAATTATTCTGTGGCTGTAAGTTGCAAATAAGCATGATTTTCCCTGTATTTGTACTACTCTAATATTCAGTGCTAAGGAATTTTTGCCATTCAGAAACTCACCTCATTTCCTTCCAGGCTATCCTCACCAAACATGTGACTTCTGAAAGCCATGTACTATATTATGTTGTATCAGATAATATTTTATACACAGAGGTATTCCATTTTTTTTGAAAAATGAATATATCAGTAGTACATATTCGTTTGTATTAGCATTGCTTTCAACTGTTTGATGTTCAAGGAATTATTAGTTTAGCAGAATGAAATATGTTGTAGCCCTTGCAGTTAGTGTCCAAATGGTGCCCTTGGCAGAGACAGTAGGGGTTTGCCAGCTAGTTATACATTCCTTCATCTCTTAGCTCACAGGGTCAAATGATTCTGGCCAATGGTGAGTGGAAGGAACTTGTGTGGCTTCCAGGCAAGGCAGATAAGAGCTGTTAGGCCTCCTTCAACTCTTTCTTCTCCTGTTCCAACAGGAGGAAGCTTCTCTTTCCTTAATTAACTTTATAAGAGCAACAAGCAAATTTGTTGTGTTAAGTCAATGAGATGACTAGGTTTATTTGTTGTAGCAGTGGACATTAGCTACTCTGACTAAAATAGTTCTGGGGGGACATAACAGCAAAAAATTATAATGCAAAGCAATTTACTATTCCTTTTTTTGGAAAACCCATAACCTGTTTTTGGTTCACATGGCTCAGAGACAGGGGATACACAGACAGAGGAAGAGACACAGTAAGAGACAGACCCAGGAAACTGGGTGAGGATGCAGAGGACCTGGGTGTCAGGCTGTCATGTGGGAATGGGGAACCATAGAAAGAGTTTGGGTTTTGAAGTACCTAGGGAGACAGGAACAGAGAACTGGAAGTTGGTGACTGAAAGATTCTTGAGACCATTTGCCACTATTAAAGGATCAAACACTATAAAAAGATGAAGGATGAGAAACCAAATTGAGAAAGATTAAGAGTGAGAGGCAGCAGAAAGTCTTTTGACTTGATTGTCTGTAACTCAAGGAGAGACAGAACTTGACAAAATGAGTAAAATCTAGAGATTTTAGGAAAGGAGGAGCTACATATAAGTGAAGAGGAGAGATGAGAGTGGAAAGAAGGAGAGGTTCCTTCAGAAGGTTGACCAGATAGTGGGAAATAGGGTCTTCAGAGCCCTGGTGGAGAGGTCTGTCTTGAACAGGGAAGAGAGGGCATCTGATTCTTCAGATAGAAATGTCAAGTGGAGAAGAGGGGAGATTCTGGGATGACTCAGGAAGGGTGGATCGTTGATAGAATAGGAAAGACAGAAAGAGTGGCTCTTAGGAGAGTGGGAATATTGGGAGCCCCATGTGTGGAAAGATACAGAATGAGTAAGGCATTGATAATAAGAGTGTGGGCTTGGGAACAGGTTATTGAGCATGAAATCAGGGGATACTGAACCTTAATTTTGAATGTGAATGGTTTCTTCATCTAATAGTTAAAATCAAGTGTAGCTAACAACCCATGGTCTTGCATCCCCTCCCTGTGATCTCTCCCCTCCCACTATAGCATGACCCTGGCCAGTCTCTGTTCTTTCCCCAACTCTGGGTTCTGCCTCCCTTGCTCCCCTACACAGGTCTCTCCGTGGGGTCTGATTTTGTTGATCCCGCAACATGAATTACCTCCAAAATGAAGCAACAACACAACTCTTCTATTCAGTCACTCCTCCACTATCTTTTTCTGAAAATGCAGATGAATTAGTGGAATTGCTTTTCACAATTCAATTTCAAGGGTTTCCTAGGCTCCTAACATGCAAATTTATTTCCATCTACCTGTTAACGAAGAGTTTGTTTCAAAGAAGCAAAGCCCTACAGTGTTTTCCTTTCCTCACCAATCTCACATGAGTCACTCTTTGGAGCCACTAATTAACCTGACTGGTTATTTTCTTTTTGTTTAAATAAATGTACATTTATTTTCCTGAAACTTTTTATAGCATTGTGAAAAAAAATTAATAAAAAAACAAAAACAAAAACAAAAAAACAAGTAGTACTCCCATGATATCCAGAATTCAAAATTCTTATGAGGCATATTTGAAATAATTATCAGCATGGAAAGGAGGGGTTTAATTTATATTATCTTCAGGGGTAAAAGGGTCCTATGTTTATAATTATATATAGTCTGAAGTTATTATAATTCTAATTTTATAATTATATCTGACTTATTTTCTTGAGTGAAGACCAGAACTTCTCAACACAATGTAAAAAAACAAAACAAAACAAAGAATATTCATAATTCAATGGCAAAATATTTTTAGCTGCTTGCAGAAACTCCAACTTTTCAAGAAAAATTGAATTGAACGGATAATGAAATATCAGGTCTTGAAACATTTTTGACTCTTAGAAAATATTCATGATCTGAATTCCCTCCTCCATATCTGTGTAGGTGGGAGCATGCCACATGCACATACATACACACACATGCACACATGTACACACATGCATCTACATTTCTGAGGAATCTTAGCCTATTCTAGTACCATGAACTTGCCCTTACAATAGTTCCATTCTTTTCATAACTTTTTTTCATTTTTGAGTTTTATTCACTTTTTATTTTCTTTGAGAACCTTACACATAATCTATACTTAGTACCAATTTGTTCAAATATTTGATGATCTGTAATGAGGGATTATTCTACATTTTTCACAAATGCAATGAGACATGTCTTTTTAGGACCTCTCTGCTCACAACGGTTGGCTTATATTAGAGCATCAAACTGGATTTCTGAATAAAGAGCACAAACATGGCTATTAACTGCAACCTTACATATGTGTATGTACCTTAGATATGAATTTTTAAAATGGTTTGAAGTTTGTGTGGTATTTTCTTGTCTCTAGAAGTCTGCTGACCTAAAGGTGTATTTTAATACCTCCCACTCATCCATATACACACTTTCTATTACTTTTTTTGACATCAATAAATACTTAGAAAAACAGGTAAATATAATATGAAGCTTTAGCTTAACTAAAACATAACTAGTCTTGAATGTTCTATTTCAGTGAAATGGTTGCATGTCTTGCTTTCTAGTTAGCATTTCCATTGACTTGAGTATGATTTCTGGTCTCTCCTTTGGACGATAATCCTCTTTAACATGTGGCCAACTTTGATTCAGAGCCAAGGTTGACAGGGTCACTCCCAGAGGTGGAAGAAGGGATCAGTCCTTACTGGCTCTTGAGGTCCCTGGTGGTCGCAGGGGTGCCCCAGCCTCTCCCCTGCCTCGCTGGTCTGGCCCGCGGGAGCCACTTGGCGCCTACCTGGAAGGCCCAGGATGGTGTAGTAGGGCCGGCACTCGGTGAGCCCTGAGCTCTGCCTCACGCAGCTCTGCCAGAGACCCTCATACTGGAACACGGAGGTTACAGGATTGTCGTACAGGTCCTGGGTGCTCCACATGTCCATCCCGGTGGCGGCCATGCAGCCCGCTAGACCCAGGGCGGACAGGAGGAAGCCCACTACTTGGCAGACGGTGGTGGACATGCCTAAGCCCTGGCTCTCTGGCCGCCAGCGAGCCTTCCTCCTGTGCAAGGTGTGAGCTACCGCTCTAATCAGACGGCTTCCCTCAGTCCTGGGTGTTTGCTCACAGTGTTTTCCTTAGATAGCTCAGTTTCACTCTAGATTCAAGGGCATTATTTTTTCATTTGTTAGGGAAGTGGCCCTAAGAGGCACTTGTCCCACTGAGCTGTGCAGGCCCTGTGGGTTTGAGAGCCAGCCGTCTGCGTGAACACGGCCAGGTGAAAAATATTGAGGTGTGGTGTGGGCACCGCTAGGAATCCCGACAGTCCTTCCTTTAGGCCTTGTTTTTCTCGGGAAGCACTTTGGAAGACCTCACTTAAAGTAAAATGGCCCCAAGAATCTTCATCTTAAATCAGACTTGGACATTTTCTCTGCATAAATCATAAAACACTTTCACTTGTATCTTTCCATTTTGGTCTTAGAGAAATGGATACAGCAATTATTATTATCCTCCACTGATATTTCTTTTGGGGGGTGTTGATTAGGGGGGAGGTGAATCAAAGGAGGTACAAATAGGTTGAGGAATTTGTCCAAGTGCCTTGAACCACAGATGCTTTAAAACTAGTAAACATGGTGCTCTCACCTTAACATCCAACCTGGTGCTCTTGCTCTATTTCTACACAGAGTGGCAGGGACAGGCAAAGTCATCTCTGCTTTTGAGAACAGGAAATCAAGTCCTAAGGTTGCCTCTTGGTTCCCAGGTATTGGAAGTGAGGCATCCTGTTGACCTCCAACCACATGAGGAACTCATGGGCAGGCACAGAAGATTCCACAAAGGCCACAGGGAGCACCAGAGCTGGGTGGGCCAAAGACCCTGGTCACTGGAAGGTCTAGGATCTTCTAACACTGTCACTAATATTCTGGGTGGTGGGTGATCTTGGGCAAATGCTTAACCCCTTAAGGTCATAGTTTCTTCATCTGTAACATGATAATGACTAAACTAGAATATTTCAGATATTCTAGCCCTTTTGTTCTCATGCACAGTCATTTTTACATTTTGCAGAAAAATTTCACTGCTGTTGGTCAATATTACAGGAATTCTGTAATCACAAAAAAGGAGAGACTTGGCTGAAGAGGTGTCATTGCATTTTGTTTACCCAATTCAATTTTGCTAGGAAATTGATGGACATGCTGCTTCTTATTGGTCATATGTGTCTGGACTTTGAATTAAAATACATTTCATTTAGAACGTCCCCAAATCTGAAGACCGTGAAACACACCCACCTACTCCCCAACACACCCACACCCCAAACTCTAACCTACACAGGTTTCCAGGAAACAAGCCCTGTGGGCCTGGACATTTCAATGTTATCTTGGGTGCACCCGACCACACTGCCTACAGCTTTATTCCTGGCAAACACAGAAAGTAAATATGGAAAGTATCTCCCCTAATTTGAATGGAGGCAACATTCCCTTCAACTGCACACCTTGCTTTAGGTTTTGTGACTACTGTTTGAGGAGGATGAAACGTGAGCCAGAAAGCTCAAGAGCTTAAGCATGAATTCTCTGACTGAAAATGAAGTATGTTGGTGACTCTGTATTCCTGAACTGAGCTATAAGGCCAAGCTGAAAAGGTAGAAGAGGGTGACTAGAAAAAGTGACACTAGTCTCTGGTGGTGGTGATTCATCAGTTAGATTGGAAAATGCTTTAATAATTGTGACACCTTGTGTGGACAGAGTCTATTTTATTTTCATTTCAACCAAAGAGGCAGGCATTTTCTTCATAAAGGTATCTATCAGGGTTTGGCTTCCAGTTGTTCATTTTATGACATTGGTTTACACCCCTTCCCCCAATATATTGACTACAAACCACCAAAATAATAGATTACAAATAAAAAAACGTAAAAATGGTTGTAAGTCATCTTTTCTCACTCATGGCAACTTTCCTCCAGCTTCCATATGCTCTTGTTTTTATGTAAAGTTTCAAGACAGAGAAAATTATTTAGATACCTATAAATTAAGTTTTCTTGTTTGAAATGGTGATTTTGTTTTGTTTTTTTAAAGGAAAAGTACAGGCAGGATGAAGGCAAGTAGGCAGGCAGGCAGGAAGAAAGAAGAGGAAAAAGCATTTGTTATTTTATTTAGTTGTTCATCTTGGTTGTTTCCCCACCAGCCCTGGGTCTTGAATGTGGGTCCTTGGAATGTATGTGGACTATGTCCAGTGGCCTTATCTGCTAGATTATCAAAACATGACATGATAGTGATTTTATTTTATTTTTTTGGAAGAAGAAAAGGTTAAATAAAAAGGATAAGCTAAAACTATTTCTATCTAGGAAGGTACTGAATGAGTAGAGTAAAGAGGCCAGGTACTTTTAAAATGTGAAATATTGATATGTTTTAAAATATCTGGGTGATGAGATTTTTTTTTGCTTTCTGTTGAGTCTTCTGTGCTCTGAAATGAGTGGACCACTGCTTTATCTGCTACTGCCAAAGAATGATTTAAGTCCACAAAGGAAAACTCTGTTCTTGTTGTTATTGGCAGGAGGCTTTATTAATTAATATTAAATGTATCTCTGTGTTTACATATTAATACATGGTTGGATACTATTTAACAATAACGAAGTTGGTACAATTTGGTTATCATCTTTAAAACTGAGCAAACATTTTTGCTGCCTTCTTAGTGGAAATAATTCCTTTATTCAAGTTTAAATGCAACTCTGGTAAAGCCATTTTGTGTTATAAATTTCCAGGAACTTGTATTATTTTACTGACATAAGAGAAAACATTTCTCTCATCTTTTCTTTACAACTATTTAGGGATAGTAATATTGTACCATCATGGTATTTTGACAAAAACGGTCAAATAGCTTAAAATATTGTAGCTAAGAATTAGAAAGGAGTAAAATTAGCATACTAGCAAGATAAAAAAATTGATACATCTATTAATTATATTAATAGATCTATTAATACATCTACATCTATTAATCTATTAAAATATTACCACATTGTATATTTAAAATTTTTGATTCTAACTTTTGGTGCTCATACTAGATAATTAGGAATTAGAGAAAAATTTTAACAAATCACTTACAATTAATTCTCAACAAAATTTTTCTATTCATTGTATATATACATATATAAATTTACATGATTAAGAGATTATGCAATTTGATATATTACTCTTTTCACTTAACTGCATGTATGTGCTTGATATAAACATCCTTCAATGTGTTTAATATTAAACATTCAGCTTGATATGAAGACATTCTAATGCAAGCACATTCATATTCCATTATAGAAGTTGTTACTCACTTAAACATCTATTCTTCTAATTAGATTATACCCCTATTCCAGTTTTTATTTGTTTGGAAAACAACATTATGATAAGCTTGTTTATACATAATTTTCTGCCAGCATTTCTGGTTACTTTTTAAGGATAGGTTTCTAAGAGTGTACTTAACATGTCAAAAAGTATGAAGTTTCCTAAAAGTTTTTATAATGTAGATTTTTTGTTATGAAGTTTATTTCTAGCAGTCATATTTGAAGGACCTTGTCTCACTATGTCTTTATTGACAGGGTAAATTTGGTAAGTTGTACATTATCACTTGCACTTCTTTAATCACTAATGAATTTGGAGTTTTTCTAAACAAGCATTTATGAAACATTTGTTTTCACTTTTCTTGAATTGTTATTTTGTACTGTTTCTTTATTGATTTACTGGGATTTTAGCACTTTTCCTATAAATGTATTGAATTATTTATTTGTTAAACATCTTAATATATTGCTTGAATAAGAAGATCTTTTCCCATAATTATTTGGTATTTTTTCATGGTTTTAGAAAAAAAATGTATTCCTTTTATGTGGTACCCAAGTGCCTGGTGTGTTATAGATGCTTAATAAATATTTGTAGTCAAATGAGTTTACTTTTTCTTTGTATTTCCCTCCATTATTTCTGTGCTTAGAAATTAATTTTCTATTTGAAAACTAGAAATTATTTTAGAATTTCAGAAGATTTAAAATCTTTTGTGTATTTTTACCTTTAATTAGTCTGGGATCTATATTGGTAATTTCTGAAGTACTTATTCAGTAACCTTCCCTTTTCCCATTGCTTTGCGAATCCTCTTCTGTTTGTATTAAATTCATATAGTATCATTCTAATTTTAGATTTTGTTCCATTGACCTTGATCAGAGCATACTTTCAATTATTGCAACTTTAGAATTGTGTTGAATATCTGGCAAGTTTAGCTCCCCACTTTTATTTTTTCTTTACAAAAAACTTTAAATGTTAATTTTATCTACTTCTTAATAAAATTGTTTTGTCAGGTTCCCAAAGTAAAACACTTACTTATGCTCCAGCTGGAATCTTACCGCAGAGAAGTGTTTGAGCTCTGGAGAAATCTATCTTAGGTCTGAACTCTTGACCACTTACTCAGGCAGTTACAATGACAGTGTTACTCAGCCTATTCTTTAACCTCTCACTGGTGCTTCAGGTTCCTCATCTCAAGATGGAGATAATAATGGTATTTACCTCCCAAGCTTGTTATAAAAATTAAAGCATGTATGGTAATTTATATAAATCTATAGTTATATATAAAATTATATATGATCATATTTGTTAATTTCTTAAACCAAAGCCTAGTGTATAGTAACTTCTCATTTTATTAGTATTAATTAACTGACATGTTATTTACTATTAACATTAAGGAGCAATTCATAGCTTTATAATATTCCTCCTAGGAACCTGTAGTATATATTTCCATTTAGTTAAGACTTGTGCAGTTTTCTTAGTAAAGCTTTTTTTTTTCATTTTGATTCTTATTAAATATTTATCACTTGCTTTCTGCCCCTGTGCACATCACACATAAACAGAATGAAGTTGTTTTAAGTTTCTTAACACACTGTACTCTCTCATACCCTGCGTGTTCTCCAGGTTTTCTGAAAAGTCCTTTACCTCTTCACCTTTTTGGGGAACTTGGACATGTTAGTAGCTCAGCTCAGCTGCCATTAGCTTTGGGAAGTCCCCCTTCCTCATGTCTGAGCCTGTACCACACATAGTGCACACTCTGCTGCTGTGCTTCTTTACCAGGGCTGATTGTCTGCGCCCCCCACCCCAGGGGACATATGACAATGTCTGGAGACTGTTTTGGTTGTCACAGCAGCAGATGAAGGGTTGCTGCTACTCTCATTGAGTGGGTGGAGCCAGGGATGCTGTTAAATATCCTATAATGCCCAGGACAGCCCCCCTGATAAAGAATTCCAGAATGTCAATAGTGCCTAGATTGAGAAACCCTGACTTGCAGGGTGTGCTCACTCCAAGTCTCTCTCTAGAGGTGTGAGTCTTTGACATAGCAGATATTTAGCAAATGTTTGTGAATGAATAAATATTCCTTCTACAGTCACAATTTCTTGTTACTGTTGATTTCTCTATTACTGCTGTGAGATTGGAGAATTTGCCGTCATAAGTCTGAAGTCAAAATATTGCAGCAGATGAAATACAAAATCACACTTGGGGCTGAATCTTTGTTCTGTTTAACACCAAATGCCAATTAACACTATGGCAGCAAAATTATTTTTAAATTTGGGTTTTTAGGTTTTTAGTATTATTTATAATATACTTGCAAATGTGGTTTTTTATATGGTTTATATGTATATATGTATACCTTTATATGCTTAAGGAATTTAAAACTCTTGCCATACTTCTATATATTAAAGTGCCACTTAGGTATAGTTTAAATAAACACTGATTAAGTAAATATTGAGGGTCTGCAAAGATTTTTTTTTCTTTTAACAAAGGTTCCTATAAAATTCTTCCTGAAAAATACTTTTAGAACTGTTTTATCACAAGATTTACACACACACACACACACACACACACACACACACATTCACACTAAGGGAGAGCCTAACAGGTAAGTTCAGACAGGCCTGTTTTTAACTCAATGAACTTGGACAAGTCACTCTGCCTAAGTCTTTATCTGTCAAATAAATATGGGAGTGTTGACAGCTGTTCTTAGTCCAGTATACCCCCAAGAAGACTTCTGTGTGGGGCTGCAGCACTAGCTAAGAGGTGAGGTTAGGAAGCTCCTCTATTTGGTGATTTCTGCTGTGTCTAAGAGACATGGTACCTCATTAAGGCTGTTAACTGGGGTGTAAGTCCAAGCAGGACAGCGCCCAAGCCCTGGGTCCCTCTGTATATCTTTGACCTTGGGCAAGTGACTCCAACCCAGTCTCCTTATTTCAGAAAGGTGATAATAACAGTGCTAAGCTCACACAGTGGTCTACAAAGATCACACAAACTAGTGCAAGGCCGTTGCTTACTCAAATGCTGGTGCATGACTGGGCTCTTGATACTTGCTCTTGGTGAGCTATATGGACCCTCAGATGTCACGAGCATGCTCGGTGTGATGGGAAGTCAGTCCCCAGGTAATTCTCCATCATGGCCTCCAGCTCTGCCCTGTCCCAGGTCCTCTGGAGAGATTTGAGGAATGTTCCATATGACATGGGGAGAATCCAAGGGCAGATGGCTAAACCTAGAGCTAAGGAGAGGTCAGCAAGACATAGGGACTGAGGAGAATGATATACTTTTATCTAGTGTCTAATGAATTGGCAGCTGGTCACCTTTAATCTGGCTTAATTTCTCCTGTTTCTACCCAGTTCCTTCCTCCTACCTGCTTCTATTGCCTTTCACTGTCTCTTACTTCAGTCTCTTTTACATTTTCTTGCCAGATTAATATTCTTGAACTATCACAATCTATAACAAAACTTCTCATGAGCTTCTAAACCCTTTAGTGTGGCATTCAGTACTCCCCACAATCCTCAAATAATCCCTTCTCTGCAGCCAAGAGTATTCATTTCTCCCAAGTAAGACTCTGGGGTTTGCACCCTCATGGCTTTGCCTGCGTTGTTTTCATACTGTCCCCTCAAATCCTAACTGCCTTTCCAGGGTATTCAGCTGGAATCTTCCTGGAGCCGTCCCATCTATATCTTTTCTCCTGCAGCACTGGCCCTTTTCTGTCTCTCACATTGGCACCTTGCCCTACCAAACTGGGGGTGCATTTTCCTATTTTTGGGGTGATAGACCCACAGTATCCTGAGGTTTAATGGACTCTCCATCAACAAGTGAGTGTGGAGTTTATGAAAGAATGGATCCTGTGAGGGTGAATTCTTCTTGTACATTATGTGCATGTGCAATCAAAGGGCAATTTCCTGGAGGGAAAGCCTTGTGTTTTCTATTTCCAATTCCATCGTCAACACCCACCCTAGAGCAGTACTTCTCCAGACTTTGATATGCACTTATGGAAGGAACAAATAACTAAAAATAAAATGAGTGAAAGCCACTTTAAAAATTTTCTACTTCTGAGATTTGAATTTTTCTTTAAGCTAAAATGCCAGGGTTACTAAGCCAGAAATTCACAATCCTGTGTGGCTAATGCACCAGTCTGAGAGGGTGGGTATCGCAGCCTACACACTTTCACCCCTCCTCATGGAGTTCAACTTCTACCACAGAGCCTCTGAACCTGGTTCCACATGGCTTTTTCTGGAGGGCAGAAGCCTGGAGCCACAGAGAGTTGCCCATCTGTATGCCTCAGAGAAACCCTGCTCTCAGTTCTTCCCTCTGTCCCTTGTCTGCTGCCGGCAGCTCTCACAGACCTGTGGCTGAGGCTCTGCTCATAGAGTCACAGCCCCCAACTTAGGCAGGGGACCTCTTGGGGCCAACAGAAGGAAGTGACTGGGCCTGGGTCTCCTGAGTCCTCTTCCTCTGGTTGACTGAGATTCAATGCTGTCACTCACACAGCAGTTATTTTAAATTTGCCCCTTAGAATCAGGCACCATCCAGCTAGTGGCACAGCTCTAGAAATCTCCTTTCCCTAAGTCTCTTACTCTCCTGTTGCACCTCTGGTGGTAGAGTTGACACTCCCCGCTACATATGGGTCCCTAGTGGTGCCTCAGACAAAGACACAGTCTCCTACACACCCAGAACCCCCATGTCTGGCTCCCCAAGCCCGGCCCCTACCTGGCAACCCCAGCAGGGTGAAGTAGCCTCGGCATTCGGTGAAGCCGGAGCTCTCTCGGACACAGGAGCGCCACAGCCCTTGGTAGTTGAACACAGCTGTCACTGGGTTGTTGTACAGGTCCTGGGTGCTCCACTGGTCCATGCAGGTGGCAGCAATGGTGCCTGCCATTCCAATCAGTGAAACCACAAACCCCAAGCCCTGGCAGGCGGTCACGGCCATGGTGGCTGCAGGTCTCACAGAGTGTTGCACGACAGGGGGACAGCCCAGTTCTGAAAGTGCTGCGTTGTAGGGATGGCGTTTAATTTTCTCAGAGAGGCGGGTGCACACGTCACCAATGGGCCCTGAATGGAGGAGGGGATGCAACAGAGCCACCTGGGTTTGTCCTGCTCCACTATCAGCCTCCATGAGATAACTTCCCTACCGTGGTACCAGGAGCCATTTGTTTCCCACCATCTGTACACTCTACTCACTGTTTACCTTTTGAGGGAGTTTCTCTCCTGATTAGCCAGTTCCCCTCTGTCGAGGGCAAAGCCAGTGCAGAGGGCACTGCCTGAAGGCCCTGTGGGTAGGCTAAGTCACAAAATACTTGCACATAAAAGGGCTTCATCCCTGTGGCCCTCCCAAGGTACCCTTGGCACTTTGGTTAAAAACTCAGGTTAGGCTGGTTATGTGGCTGGATGAAGTGCAGCCTGGTATTGTTCATCACAGTAGTTATGTTCCATGAAACTGCCAGGAACACTGGATTAGCAAATACTGAATCATGGCCCCCAGCGGAAACATGGGGTCAGGGTCCTGTGAGCCTCTGCTCACATTTTCAACAGCCAATCAATACATAATCTTGCTTTATGTGTGTTTCTATGTAAAGACACATTGTGTGTGTATATATTATATATACACACACACACACTCATATGTGTGTATATATATATGCCATCTAACATATCCTTTTCTCCTTAAAGCACATCATACATTGCTTCCTTGCACTTAGGAATGCTAGAGAGCACTTCAGCACTGATTTTGGGACCATTTAAAATAGGAATCACTAACAAAAACACAGAAACGTGAAGACTGT
The DNA here is from genome assembly GCA_004363575.1 of Solenodon paradoxus. NCBI lineage: Eukaryota > Metazoa > Chordata > Mammalia > Eulipotyphla > Solenodontidae > Solenodon > Solenodon paradoxus. The sequence goes on along the minus strand of RJWH01000449.1, from coordinate 26,699 downwards.
GACATCTCGCACACAGCCGGCAGGATATCTTATTGACTGTGTGAGAGGCAGAGCGTGTTCACGTTCCACCTCAGCTGGGAGCGCGCACCTCTTGACGCAAATTCTCTCCCTCTGCACGTGCCCATGCCCAATAATGAATGAGAAAACATTTGGAGTATGGATTTGTGGTTGAAAATGCACTTTAGTGAGCAGGAGAATTTGTAAATATGGAGTCTACAAATAATCATCTGTTATTTGGGGTAACTGGGCAGCCAAGTTGTTTGTAGCTTCTCTGCATTGACTCTGCCCTCAGCGGACAGCCGGGGAGGCTGACAGCAGAGGAGGCTGACAGTAGAGGTAGGCAGTGGGGAGGTACTTGGGATCTGGATCTAGAGAGCCCAGTCTAATCCTCATTCCTCTGCTGCTTAGCTGTGTGACAACAGCTAAACCTCTTACCCTCTCCGAGTCTCATTATTTTTATCTGTAAAGTCAGACAGTAACAGTGTTTATCTCCTGGATTGTTTTGCAGATGGTATGTGATAATGCACATGAAATGCCAACTATTATATGAGATCAGTGAACACAGAAAACAGCAGTGATTATGACTAGGACAGACAGAGAATGATATAATTAAAAGCTTGAGCGATTGACAAATCACTCTAATATTGGATTTCTTCACACTGATCAAAATCCGAATTTTAGCCTACTCGCACAAAGTGTCTCTAGTTGCAGAAAAGTTAAAAAAAATTTTGGTCCAAATATTATTTCTCTCTACTTTGAACCTGGATTTAAGTCTCAACTCTTTTTTTTTTTTTTTTTTACCAGTTCCCAGAATTATACATTGTTGGCTAACACATTTGTGCCTCAGTTTCTCCATTAGTAAAGGGTTTCACCATTATTAAAGTATCTTACACATTTCACAATTTAAAATATAACGCCCTCTTTATTGTCTATGATATTGTCAGGGAGACTCAATGCCATGCAGACAAAAGCATATGTATGCACTGTGTGATAGTACACGTGAAGAAAGGAGAAATGTGTTTGACTCTGGTTTACAGGATGCACAGAAGAGTCTGCCTGGTTTTCTCTTCAACTTCTTACAGCAGACACTTCGATCACTTATTAGAATCCCACAGAACTCCAGGGAACATAATTTGAAAACTGCTGGACAAGATACAATTAATAATCTATTCAACAATTTATACAGTGAAGGGCTGGACAAGAAAATTCAGTTCACTGAGAAGGAGTCCAAGCAACATTGTGGACTTGAAGATCACAGGTTAAGGAAATGGGCATCTTAGCTCTCTAGTTGTAAAAAACTGGAGTCTTCAACCAACAGTGAGCTTAAAAGAGAACTCTTCTAAGAGCCTCATATCAGAAATATAGCCTTTGCTGATTACTTGATTTAAGCACAGTAAGACCCGAAGTAGTATATCCCACCACACCATGCCAGGTACCTAACAACAAAAGATTAAATGCAGCTGATGTTAGCACTCATACACTTAGAAAATTGAGAAAATGATGCCAAATACAATCAGAAATAAAGAGATGACAAACATGAAATAGCAGGCAGAGGAATGGAGGTTAGACTATACATCCATTCGAGATACTGGAAGAAGAGAATAAAAAGAATCAGGTAAGTCACAGACAGGAAGAAAATGAAAATAATTGTAAAAGTATTTTTTATCCAAAAAAATATGGATAAAAGACTCTTATCCAAAATATTCAAAGAACTCTTAAAACTCAAAAATAAGATAATAAATAACCTGACTTAAAATGGTCAAAAGATTTGAACATACCTTGCCAAAGAAAATATAGTGATAGAAAATAAGCATCTGAAAAGGTGCTCAAGTTCATATATCATTGGGGAATTACATACCAAAATAACAAAGAAATATGATTGCATATCTGTTAGAATAGCTAACATCCAAAACACTAGCATCAAATTATCAAAAGGATGTGGAGCAACAGAAACTCTCATTCATTGCTGGTGGAAATACACACTGGTGCAACCAATTTGAAAGACATTTGGCAATTTCTTACAAATCAAAATCTGTTTTTTTATCATACAATCCAGCAATATTGATATTTATGCAAATGAGTTGACAGCTCATTTCCATATTAAAAAACCTGCATTCATATGTGTATAGCAGATTTACTCACAATTGCCAAAACTTGAAAGTAATCAAGATGTTCTACAGCAGGTGATGGATAAACTGTGATACATCCAGATACTAGAATATTCTCCAGTGCTACAAAGAAAAGAGCTATGAGTCTATAGATAATACATGGGGGAAATCTTAAACACAGATTACTAAGTGAAAGAAGCCAAGTTTGTATCTTAGAAGGATATGAACAGTGATTCTAACAATACGGCATTCTGGAAAAGGCAAAATTATGGAGGCAGTTAAAAAAAGGTGGTTTCCAGGAGCTTGTGGCTCTTGGGGGATGAACAGGAGAACAGATTTTTAGAGTAGTGAAGCTACTCTGTCTGATAATATAATGGACCCACAGAATGTACAACACAGAGTGAAGCTTAGTGCACACATTGGGTGGTGGTAACAATGTGCTAATGTGGATTCATTGAGTATAGCAGATGTACCATTTGGGTGCTGGAATCTGATAGTGGGACAGGAAGTCCATCTGCTGGGATGGCACACATGTGGGAACTCTACTTTCCACTCAGTATTTCTGTGAACATAAAATTACTGTAAAAATAAAGACTTTTTAAAAACGGATCAATTCCGTATTTGAAATATAAGTTGAGGCATGCCCTGGTGGAGCAGCAGTTTGTCAGTTACCTCTGGAGAAGTGCAATTCACATATTTCCCAGGGCCCTGGGTTCCTTTCCCAGGTCTGGAGGGAGCAACCATTGTGAAAAACTAAATAAAAATAAAATAAAATTATTCTTCTTCCTCTCTCTTCCTGCCTGCATCTCTCCTTCAAAAAAAAAAAAAAGTATTTGAGTTGATATGTGAGTATGTAGATAAGAACAGTTCTAGAAGGGCAGAGCAGAGAACAAGACTCCAGCAAAGACAGGAAGTTGAAATCAGAGGTGGCCATGAATATTCCTAGGAATTCTGAGGAATTTTAGAGTGGGTTGTAGAGTCTTACAGAGTGTGGAATGAGGCACAAACCAATCTTAAGAGACTGGGAATTCCTTGGGGGAAATTGCAGTTAGATGATAAGCAGAAGGAACTGGAATTCTGGTGACATGCTCAATCATAGAGAGGACTGAAGTAAGTCAACAGACGTGTTCAAACTCCCAGAATTGGGGTAATTGGGATATCTGAATTGGGAAGAGAGAATTACGGCTCAAAATGCTTTTCTGTGAGTCTGGCAACCTGGTGCTGCTCCTCTGACTGTCAGCGTCTCAGATGATCCTCCAGATATATACCTTAGTCCAAGAGAACACTCCTTATAACTAAACTTCTCTTAAGGTGGTTGGTGTTCATGAATGTTTTTGAAACTGTTAGGAATGTTTTTGCCAAGTCTGGAAATCCCAATATGTATAAAAATATATGGAAACGTTTATGTCCTAACTCTTAACATTGTTGTGGATTTTTCTTACATCATCTTACCAAAATTGGGTTGCTGTGCCCCAGTTGATAAGTAGCATTCCTTATCTAGAGTTTAGGAATATTTTGAAAAATAACAGATTGAACACTATTCTGTTCAGAGGTCTTCAACACTTCAAACTTCAGCAAGGTTCTAAATCACTGGGCTCTGAATCAGCAAATTCAAATCTCCAGAAGTGAGAGATGACCTCCTCTTTTGAGGTGAAATGTCCATCCCAGATTTTATAGCAGGAGATTGTCATGAACTCATGCTGCAGAGTCAGACATGATGCACAGAAAATGATCATTGACACCCGAGTTTCAGCACCATATGGGTGTTCCAGAGACATAATTCAGAAATGTAGTGACTCATTTTCACTTGGTTTCTCTTGTGGGAATAGTAAGATAAAACTCTCCTGACTGTAGCCTGCAGTATAAATGGCTCAAGTATCCCCACCCCATTTGGATCTCAGGATTCCAGGAAGAATGACTAACTAAAACATTGCTCAATGTTCAACAGCTTTCTAGACATGACTGATTTTGAGTCCCAGTTTGAGTGACTAATAGCATATGGATTTTGCTATTTAGAAAATAATATTCTGGTGTATTTAGAAAAGAATATTCACATTATGTATCCTCTAAAGTTAGACCAGAATTAGATCCCTATTTGTTTACTAAGCAGGGTTTTAATTAGGAAACCCAAACCTTGCTCCCTTTGGTGATAAGGCAGGATATAGCACATTTAAGGACATGATCCATAATGTCCATGTATTTGCTGGGGCAGCAAATGCCAATGTCAAGGTGTATCCTGACATACCAAAGGCCTTTTTAGGGACAAAATTTCTAAAACAGAATAAGTCCTTTGCAGGGGTGTGATGACATCATGGATGATCCTCAGATTTCCCTGCCCTTACCTATGTTTCTCTGTGACCATCTCTTCCTCACGGATGCTCAGTACCCAGGCTCCTCAGACCTCCTTATAGCTCTGGAATCTTCAGTCGAGAAAGAGATGTGTTAGGGCATAATGACTGATGTCAAGGTTTAATTTGTAACTGCTTCTGGATTATTTATACTTTATCCCAGGAATCAATTCTCTCTACCTCAAAAACAAATTAAACAAAACATTTTCTCTTTGCTGATGGTTGGTGACCCCCAGACTTCGTGATTATATGAGCGAATACATTTTCATGTAAATTATTCCAGCACCCAAAGAGGACTGCCAAATTTTTATTTGTCCAATAAGGATAAGTTATCATAATCCCATGCCATGTAAGAGAAAGAATATTTTAATATCAGTAGAAAACCACAGTCTTGGAAGAAATGAGTCATGAATAGTTAGAATATACATATTTGCGTTTATGGTCCACGTCACTCATTTTTGACCTAATTTCTTTTCAGAGGGTAAAACCATCCTTACGGACCCGCATGGTCCATGGGCTAGTATGAGTGCAGAAGCCGGTACCTAGAGGACTGAGGCCTGTCCTATAGCCAGTGAAGTGCTCACTGCTAAGGTATTGAGGACGAGCAATGCCAGGATATAGGGTCCAGGAACATGACTTGCTTGAGATGATGGTAAAGGATGAAATTCTGGTGATCCTGAAAGGAGGTGCTGACTTTGGGAAGAGATGTTGATAGCCACAGACAGGAGTTCTTGAGGATTCAGGATGATCTACTGAGGCTTAAGAGACTTAGGTGGGAGAAAATGTGGTCAATATGTTAGGGAAAAATTATTCATGCCAGGAACAGAAAAGAAAGAAAGCAATAAGTCCCTAGAGACAGTGACTATGACCTTAAAAAGCACTCATTTAGAATGTTCTGTGCATAGGGACTAAGGAACATCATTGATTTAGTCATTGATTTCATGTGATCAGTTTAATTAATTGAACCTGTCTCTACACTAAGCACGGGGCGGGGGGAAAGGAAATGAATAAGAAACAGTTCTTGTCTCTAGGTGTACATAATTATTTATAAATTATATATTTGTTACCACAGTTGTGTATTATATACGTTTTAAAACATAACCTAACATGGAAATTAAAGTAAGATCATAAAAATAATTGTAGAAGTTCTAAAATTATTTTCCTATTCACCAGTGAATTTCTTTGTCTTTAGGCTGTGCACACTGTCTACATGGAAATTATTGGTCTGAGCAAACTGAGAGACTGGCAAGTAGACAAGATAACAATTTGAATGGAAGAGTATTGCTATGAGGCTGAGGTATAGACATGGGGCTCAAAGAGTGATCTGGGTAGGATCAAAGAGTGAAGATAAGTAAAATGAAGCAAAAGAGAGAACAGAGAAGAATGTGCAGCTTGGGTATGAGAGAGGAAGCAGAGTGTTTCCTGGTGAATGACACTTGAAGTAGGGCTGTCAATAAAAAGGGAACTTGAAACTGCTTGGAGTGGATCAGTGTCATTTGCACCTACCTACAGAAGCAGCATGTGGTTGGATCTGTGATTTACCTCTCTTCTTCCCACCATAAGATAGTGAGAACTGATGATGTGTGCTCAACCACATAGGACAGGGCAAGAAAGGCTTGCATTAGAGCCTATAAGAGGGAGAAGCCATAAATCCTGAGGGAGAATCTTGTATTTATTCTGAAAATGTCATGGGGCATGATGGCTTTGTTGATAACAACACCAGCATGACCAGAAATCTGGTTTGCTTGGGATTGTTCTTGCTGTATCACTGAAACCTCTGTTTTTGGAAAACTGAGTCAGTTGGTCACCTCAAATTATAACATCGTTACCTGCTCTTTTGAGGAACAAGAGCAACTCTTAATTCTTTAGTTCCGGTGCAGTAGTTTCCTTTCTAGAGACGGACATATGATGAGTCCTGGCCAATCAGCATCTTTTACCTCCTTGGTTGCAGTGGTTGGATCACAGATGGATACAATATATAAAGATGTCTCAATTCTGGACATGTTGTGGGAATTTTGGAAAAACAAAAGAGTTGTTTTCATTGAGACAGCTGGCATCGAACCTGATGGACACTTGGAATCACTGACTGGAATCTTAAATTCAGTGTTAGAGAAAAGTAAAAAGGAGAGATGAAGAGAGATATAAGTTCTTGATGATGTCCCTTCCCTTTGTAATACCAAATCAGAAGATAATTTTACTCTTAAATCTTTTCAGTTATTTAAACCAACAAATCTCCCTGCATCTCCACCAGCACATCTTGCTCTCTACTGAACTGGATTGGTTGAACTTTCAACTAACAGAGATCTAACAAATGCAGCTTGCAGTCATCAGGTGGAGACAAGTGAATAATATTGTCCTACCCAGAAGGTGTCTTTCATTCTGCATATTGATATTCGGTAAAGAGAGCTGCCATCTTAGCTTAAAATAAAGGAAATAATTAGTAATTGTATGGAATTTAAAGGTCGGTATTAAAAGTGGTTTGCTGATTGATGTCTAATGGGATTTAATTATTATTTCAGAAAATAGGAATAATTATGAAAGGCCACCTCTAAAAGAGAGTTAAGATTTTTTCTACTTCTGTTACTTCATCATATTTATTTTAATTTATTCCTCTGCCCAATTTGATTAACAATAAAATATTAAAAATACTTAAAAAATTTTGTCTTGTAAGCATCTTTTGGAAAGTAACTAAGCTAGGGGAACAAGAAATCAAGGAACATCCGAGCAGGCAAATAATGTAGAAACCTCTGTTTAAACAAAAGTCTTTTAATATTGTTCAAAATTTATTTAGAAGTGTCACAAAAACTTATTTTTATGAATAACTCACTCCCATAGATTAAAAATATTCCACAAAATGTTCCTCACTTTTTGGCTGTTCTCATTCTTGTTAAGTTTTATAATTTTCTGAAGCAGACATCTCCTACATAGGTTTATTAAAAAGTTTAAAATTAAAGCTGTAAATCTTAGTAAATGACACTGTGCTATGCATGATTCAACTTTATAAGTTCGGTTTTCTGTGACAGAGAACTTCGGCAACCATTAGTAGACTGGCTTTGGGTTGTAGCAGTTAAAGATTGTTGCCTTTTCACTGAAGAGCATGCTCTACTTTGAAGAGAGTGGTACTATTTAACTTTTCACCAACAAGGTAAGGAGCTGTGTGAGGAAATATGAGTTATTTAACATCATTTTTCCAATTTATTCAGTGATAGTTTAATGTCCTATGTGGATTGTCACCACTATCAGTTGCTTGGTTAGCTTTACCCTAATCCAATTGTGGATAACAAACATGGTACTAGGTATAAGGGAAGAAGAAACCACATCTCTGAATTTGCAGGAAAGGATGTTCCAAAATGAGTGGATAAAACTGATCTGTTGCCCTCAGAATAGGTAGTAGAAATGGTAGAAATGCCAGGCAGAGAGGTTTCTGTTTTGAGGAATGGTAGACTAGGTAATTTAGTCAATCCTCTCCCTGGAAACTATTTAAAAAGCTGAATAAAACATTAAGAAAGAATTCTTAAAATATAATAAAGCAACACAATAATACATAATCATTAGTTTAAACATGAAGGGAAAACAACCCTGAAATGCAAATGAGTATGGAAGCCATTTTAAACTGAGGGCATTTGTTCATCCTTCAAAATTAGAATATTTGTTTTGACAACCCTATGGAATATTTGTCGAGGACAAAAATTAAAAGTTCCATGAGAGCTGAAGGTGAGGATATAAGAGATAACCCCATTACCATGGTGACCCCAAAATTGTAAACCCTCAAGATATGAGTGATCCAGAAGTTTAATGTTTCAGCTTTTTAATCCCTTAGTGTTGCAGATAATTTGATTTAAGGTGGTTTCAGACTGACAGTAACTACAGGCATTAGCATAAAGCAAACTCAAATTCTTCCTTAAGTACTGCCTCTTTATTGTGGGCCTTAAATTATTCCTTTAAATAACTAAAAAAATACACAACATATATCCAAATATAACGAGGCATACACTGAAATAAGACTCTACGAGAGTCAGCAATAACAAAATAAAACAAAGCAAAAGAGCAGACATAGCCAAAGAGAAAATTGATGAGCTGACAAATTCATCAGAAGGAATTATTCAGAATATGGAAGCTACTGAGAAGGAGAGAGAGAGAGAGAGAGAGAGAGAGAGAGAGAGAGAGAGAGAGAGAGAGAGAGAGAGAGAGAGAGAGAGAGAGAGAGAGAGAGAGAGAGAGAGAGAGAAGGAGTTAAGAATCCTGGAAGAGACAGTGATAAAACAGAAACCTATGTCTAACTGCCATCTAAAAAGAAGAGAGAATGCAGCAGTAGCTGTATCTGAACAAATAAAGTCTAAGAGCTTTTCAGAATCGACACAGTGCACATTCAAGATGTTCCCAATTACCAGGCAAGACATATAAAAAATATACTTCTAGATACATCATGATATTGCCAAAATTAAAAGATAAGGATAATTTTTAATTGCAGTCAGTGAAAAAGAGGTGACTTTCAAAGGAGCAGCAGTTAGACTGTCAGCAACAATGGAAGACAGATGACCTCACTCTCCAGAGTGCTGAAAGGAGATGTTGTCAATCTATGATTTTTCAATTGACAAACACAATTTTCTACTCTGGAGATAAAGAAAAACATTCAAACTGGCTGGAATTAGCTCCTGGGAACAGGGGAGAGGAAGAGGGTGCTGCCAGAGATTTAGAAACTCAGAGAGTGAGATGATAGAAAGGTGGGGTCAGGGGGCCAATAGTCTCATGGACCGAGAGCTGCAAATATCCCATCTTCCACCTATGTATTGAGTTCATACACAGAATTGCTTTCAGCAGCTTACACAAACAATTTCATCTTTACATTGGATTTGCTTATGCAGTCTTTTGCTTTCTAACTACATAACAGTATCTATCTTGTTTTTGGGAGCCAACAGTTACAGGAACACTGCCCAAGCGCTTTCCTACGGTGGCCTTCACCCAGTGCTCTGGGCCTGTTGTCCTTGATATTCTGCCAACTCTCACTTTGTCCTTGCTCTACTTTCTGGCTCCAGTAGTTTCCCGTTTTTGTTTTGTAGCTCAAGCAACAGCAGTAATCAATGTAATCAATGTAATTAATGTAATCAATGTAATCAATGTAATCAAAGTAACCAATGGCAGTAAGTGCGGCCATCTTCATTTGGGTGGAGGTTCAGGTTTTATGGCCGATTCATCATACTGCATAAAAGCAAGATGAAAACAAATAAAATAGAAATCAGGGTACCAACTATCAGCTTCAGATGTTGCAGGGGGCTGAGGGCTGCAAGATCATCCAAACGCTATCCATTATATCAGTCCTGGTAAGCAGCTCCAATTTGTAGCTAAATGTCTGTGTGACTTGCTGCTGTACTTGCTGTATATCCAAAGTAAGGTTCTCCTGTCTCATGAGATGTCTCCTAACCCAGTCTGAAGTATGCTGAGTTGCATTATGGTGGTGTGGGGTCACATGGAACTGAGTATTATTCCAGTCACATTTAAGTCTCATTTGTTGTTGCAAACTAGTGAGCTGGTCCCCAATGAGGAGGACGGCCTGTGGTAAGTCGACCACCTCAGCCACAAGTCGGCTATCAATGTGTCTCTGTGAATTCCACAAAATACTAGCGTTAGCATGCCATCGTTAGATAAAATGCACAGTCTGAATTCCTTGATGCAGGGCAACTCCAGCTACTGCGGCCGTGGCAGTGACACTAATAATACCCATAATGACTGCAATAAGGAGCCCGATGAATCGCTTAGAATTGTGTAATATTTTTGTGAGCACTTGATGGACAGAATAAAGAGAGGCAGAATCCTGCCAGTGTCAGGACATATGCACTGGGAGCCATATGCCTGTCTGTGCTTTTAAAATCTAAATGGACTCAGTGCTGTCATTAAACTGGACCAAGGTGTTGACACATGTATACAGTCTACGTTTGAGGCAGCTAACAGTGGAATTTTTCTGATTAATTTTCGAAGGTCTTATTAGCAGAACAAAAGGCAATTTTAGACAGGCTTGTGTAAAGTACGTGGCATTTTTTTGTGAAGCTTAGTGTGTAGTCGTTGTGGCTGTTCTATTACTGTCCAGCCCATGTGTTTAGCAGCCCCAGTAGTGCTGACAACTTTCACAATTCCTGCTGTACAGGGTCCCAGTGTGTTTGGGGTGAAGGAGGAGAGAACCCCCCACCATGTCATCTGATCGGGGAACCCTGGGCATTATTGGAGATTGCCTTTGGCCCACTGAAGGGCTCCTGTGGACATTCAGGATGCCTTTCTCTTCTTGTGAGTTTCTTAAGTTGTTCCCACATCGGCGGCATGGCCTGTCTGCTTTGCAGATTAATCACTTTGGTTCTTTTCATGCTGGGCACCGTCATCTCCTCGACGGGTCGGTTTACCTCTAATCTCCCTTTCTTCCAACTCATGTCATGGTTTGATTCTGTGAGAAGGAACCCAGGTGTCTGGTTGTCAGGTACCTGTGGAAACACAAGCATATCCCCTTCCCCATACTTTTATCCATCCTGTTTGCAGTTGGCCCTTCTCTTCATCTCTACACCACACTGACTACTCAAGTTGTTCCGTTCCTGGGGCCTGCGTGGGCCCAGTGTGCTTCACCAGCGCACTGGTCACCCAGTGGTGGCATGACCTTTCACATTCACATTCAGGCTGAGTCTTTTCTAAGCATTCTTGCCAAAAAAAAACCCCCCTCTGTTTCCTGTATTGCTAAATTCTCCAAGTCTCTGTTGTGAGAAAGTCTCTAGTTTGCGATATGGGAGGACAAGCAGTTGAGCAATACTATCCCTACTTTGCTGTGCCTCCCGAACTCCCTTTTTAAATTCTGGACATCGGGACAATTATTGTCTCTCTGGGAGGGTCCCAAGGGGATGTAGGTTCCCAGAATGGGCCCATCGGAGCCAGTCTCAAGCTCTCTCTCAGGCAGACCTGCGCCTTGTTCAGCTACCTGAAGGAACAATGGAGCCATAGGGCCCAAGACGGGGTGTTGTCAAGGGTGCCCAAAGTGGGGCATCAACTCACTACCCTGGGATTAAGTGTCTCATGCTTTACCGACTGAGCTAGCCAGGCAGACCTGAAGGCGGCAGTGGAGGCAGTGGTGGTGGTGGTGGCTCCCCTTCCACGTTCCAGGGTGGGTTATTTTTCCCTCTATCTGGGCTTCAGGAGGTTTCTTCCAGCAAAGTCACTTGCATCCTCCCCCACTGCTTTCAGGGATGGTTCCTCTTCATTATGTGACTCTTAGAAGGTTTTTTCTCATTCTCACTATCAGATTGCAAGGACTTTAAGGCAAGCGAAATCAGGTTGCATGAAGACCAAACCGAGATAGGGATGATTTTTTCATTCCAAAGCGCCTTTTTCAGTTCAGATCTATCTTGTCTCCATTGTTTCAAATCTAATGTTCCTTGCATGGGAAGTGACTAACAATGCCTTTACACAGCAGCGAAGAGTTGCTCAAATGTCTCCTCTTTTACTTTTACTACAGAAGCCTGCAGCAGTGAGCAAAGCAGGGTGATATATTCTGCACACTTTGAGCTATTTTGTCTCATTGTTACTCTGATTGTAAAATCCCTAAAAACCAGTTAACTCACTGTGTGTCAGGATGTTTTCCACGCTCATCCTTTCAGGTCTCTGTGGCATTATTTTTCTTTCTTTTTTTTTCTTCTTTTCTGATCAGTAGGATACTTCCCACCTCTCTCCTCGTTTGGGCACCAGTTGCTGGGATTCGCTCCCTGGAACAGAGGCGAGGTGGAGGGTGCTGCCAGAGATTAAGAAACTTAGAGAGAGTGAGGTGATAGAAAGGTGGGGTCAGGGGACCAATAGTTTCAAGGACTAAGAGTCCCGAATATCCTGCCTTCCACCTATATATTGAGTTCATACACAGAATTGCTTCCAGCAGCTTACACGAACAATTTATTCTTTACATTGGAGTTGCTTATACAGCCTTTTGCTTTCTAACTACATATCAGTATCCATCTTGTTTTGGGGAGCAAACAGTTACAGGAACACTGCCCAAGTGTTCCAAGTGTTCCACTGTTCCAAGTGAAAGCCATGGTGGCCTTCACCCAGTGCTCTGGGACTGGTGTCCTTGATATTCTGCCAACTCTCACTTTGTCCTTGCTCTACTTTCTGCCCTTAACACAAACCAAAAAGAATGAGTGAATTCTCCATCTGCAAACTTGTAACAAAATAAAATTCTAAAAGGGCTTTTCTTAGATAGTAAAAAAAGGGGGGTGGGGTGGATTCTAAATAGCCTAAATGTGATAAGGGTTACTATTAAAAACCCATAGCCAATATTGTATCTAATAATGAAAAAAGAAATGCTTTCCCCCCTAAGATCAGGATTAAGATGAATCTACTTCTCATCACTCTAGCGAATATTTTACTGAAGGTTCTAGCTAAGAGCAAGTAGGCAAGAAAATTAAATAAAAGGATTGCAGATTAAAAAGGAAGGAGTAAAACTGCTTCTATTTGCAGATGCCATGACCTCATATCTAGAAAATCCTCAGGAATCACTAACAAACACATACATGTCATTAGTAATGAGTTGAGGAAATTGAAGAATACAAGGTTAATATATCATAATTAACTCATTTCTATATTCTTGTAGTGAAAAATCTGAAAATAACGGCAAAAATAAATTTCATCTAAAATATAACCAAGAAAAGCAAAGTGCTCAGGAATAAATTTAATGAGATAACTACAAAACTTATGAAAACAGTGAAACATTATTGAAACATGCTAAAGAATGTCAAAATAAATGGAAAGTATCTTCTCTTCATGAATTTTAAGAATTAATATTGTTAAGATAGCAATACTCCTCAGTTTACCTTCATGCTTAATACATTTGCTACAAAAATTCCAGTTGACCTCTTTATAGACATGACAAGCTTATCCTAAAATTCATATGAAAATTCAGAGGACCCAGAAGAGCCAAAACGATCTTGAAAAAGAACAAAATTGAAGCATCTGTTTTCCAGTTTCAAAACTTAATACAAAACTACAGTTACCACGACAGTGTGGTACAAGCATAACAGTAACCACGTGGACCAATGGAATGGAATTGAGAGAGTCTAGAACTAAACCCTCAAATTATGGTCAGATTTTTGGCAAGGGTGCTAAGACTATTCAATAAGGAAAAGGATAGCATTTTAACAAATGGCCTGGAAAATTGGATATTCACAGCAAAAGAATGAAGTTGGACCTTATATCACATTCAGAAATTATCTCAAAATGGATTAGAGACTTAAATGTAAGAGATAAAGTGATAAAACTCTCAGAAAAAAATAGACATTAATCTTTGCGATGTTGGAATAGCAGTAGTATCTTAGATGACAATAGAAGAACAACAAAAGAAAACAGAAGTTGAACTTCCTCAGAATAAAATATGTTTTGTGTTAAGCTACAGCATTGATAAAGAGTAAAGAGCCAACAGAATGAAGTTAAGTGAGAAATCATCTTATTTAAGAATCTGAGTGCCCTGGTGGAGATTGAGCACAGCCCACATGCCTCTCAAGGACTTGGATTTATGTTTTGGGGCAGGTGGGAAAACAACTAAGTTGGACAACTAAATAAAGTGCTTCTGCTTCCTTTCTCTTCCTGCCTCCTGGTCATGCTCACCTTCATTTCTGCCTGTACCTTTCCTTAACAACAAAAAAGTAAAAAAGAAGATTTGAAATCACAATTTGATTTTGAAGAACGGGTGTTTGGTAAAGGAAAATACAGTACCCATTCCCCCACGAAGATTTCTGTACGGTGAATTGATAAAATAAAGCACAGAGATGCTCTAGGACACTCCTGATAAAAGCCCTGTGACTGTATTTTACCACTGAAAAGAGTATATATACATGAACTCAGGAGGTCTTCCTTGACTTTTTATTTTAAATTAGAAAATCAATATAAAATCAAATCACCTTTGTGAACATATACAGCGAGATGAGAAGCAGCCCCATGTATGGAAAGTGGTGGGATTATGGTCATAAAAGTTTTCATGCACTGCTGGGACACACCTTCTTGAGCAGACACTCAGAATCAGGACGCAGCGGTTCTGTTTCCTGCTCTCAGCAGACTGAGGTAAGAGAGCAAACAGGGTGGGGAGGCTGGTTTCTGTTTGACTAGCTCTAGGTCTGAGGGCTTCCTGTCTCCTCCAGATACTCAATACACATACTGAATGTTCACCTTCGGGTGCTTTTATTCATGGTAGCTGAAAATATACTCAGAGAGCGTCTGAGTCATGGGGAAAATGAAAGCTCCAAACTGAATTTTCCTTTATAAAAGAGACTTCATTAACAGCATTTAGTTTTTTCCTTATTATGAAAGTAATATAAAATGGTAGGAGGTATAAAAGGAAAAACCAATTTAAAAATCCACAAGAACAACAACTAGGTGGAGCGCAGGATTTTTAGGACTGTGAAACTACTCTGTGTTACAATATAATGGTAGCTACATGTCATTATATTTTGGTCCACACCTGTCGAATATCCAACCCCTAGAGTGAGCCCTGATGAAAACTGTGGACTTTGGGTGACGATGACATGTCAGCGCAGGTGCCTTGGTTTTAACAAGTGTACCCTGTGGTGGGGAATGTACTATGTTTGTTTGACTTTCCCTGACTGTTGAGTGTGTAACTTTTTTGCACTTATTTGCTATTATTTCTTATAGAGAAGAAAGGAAAAGAGGAAGACACATTGGAAGGAAGGAAGGAATGGAGGGAGGGAAAAAAGGGGAGGAGACAGCAATTTTATTTGTTTATTTGGGTTGTTCCCCTGGGCTCCCAGATCTTGAACCTGGCTCCTTGGGCTTTAATATGGTTATGCCTCTCATGAATAAACCTCTGCAGTGTTTTATTTTATGTATATAAAATAATATAAAAAGCACAGGTTCTCTGATTTTTGAAATCTTATTTGGGTAGAAGTTGAAAAAACTAGCATTTAAACTATAAGGAGTTTTCTATTTCACTGGAGGTAGAGATTCTAATACTATTTCCAGAAAGGCTGTATGTAATCACACAATTATAAATTACTTGCTCACTTACTATTTTGGAGGCAAATGTAGTGCTACCATTAAATACAGCGTGAATGTTTGTACACTGAGAAGCTTCACTGAGGTACAGTTCAGGGGCATGAACCAGAGGAACGATTGTATCTGAATTTTTTTGCAAGAAGACGTGAAAAAAATTTTGTGTTTGTTTATTTTTTTGAAGATTTTTTTACTCAGTTTAAAAATAAAGTGCTTTTACCTAGAGGTTTGTATTCTCCTGGCTGTGGGTATGCATGTCTGTGCATATGCATGGTGTCCCAGAGTGCTCAGCCTCTTGAGCAGTGCTGTCGCTCTTTATATAGTTCATGAGTCTGCAAAGCCCTCACCAGATTTCTGTGGTTTCCTGAGGGCCTTATGTTCTCATCACCTTTGCCTCTGGTTCTGGCTTCCTGATCCCTGTGTTGTCTACCCAGATCTCAGATTAAACATGTTTCTAGATTTCCAGGATACATGAGCATCCCTTTGTGGTGAAATAATAATAAGGATGACTGACATTTATTGAGCACTTACCCTGTACCAGCAATTATTCTAAGAACTTTAGAAGGATGGCCCAATTTCATCTTCCTAACAACTGGTAGCAGAAGCAGAGGTGGGAAGGAAAAAAAAACAACAAAAAAAAAACGGGCAGCAGAACTAGCCCCAATGCTGGGGAGGGAAGAGCCAAGATTGTGTAGTGGCACACAGACCTGGCTTAAGAGAAGCCCAGAAAGGAGAGCTGAGATCAGGACTCCCCACCCCACTGGAAATCAGCAAGAAGCATGATGGAGGGGCAAGCCTTCTCCCCACCCTTGGGGATCTGAGCTGGAATGGTGAAGAGTGCCACACCACACAGAAAGACTTTACATGGACATGTGTTTATAACACAAAAGAAAAAACAAGAAAGAAATGACCAACTTGGGAAAATAAATAATTGAAACCCACTTACTTTACAGAATTAGAAGAAATCTGAAACTTTTTCTTAGTTTGTATTGTGCTCTGAAGAGGAATCAGGGCAGACTAGCAGGCAAGGCGGCCTGCACTCTGTGAGAAAGTGGGTATGTGTGCAGGCCCACATAAGGTCCCCGTTAGCTTGGGTAGGGAAGGAGGCTCCTGGATTCCTGGATTGCAGAGAGTGGTTCTTACACCAGGAAGCATGTATCTCCTTTAATGGGTTTGTCCTGAGCCAGGGACAGCTCTTCAGGTCACTTTTCTTTCTGAGTCATGACTTTTTCTACTGGCCCTTGTGTAGTCCATAGTTCACTATGCATTTTTCCATTTCTAATTGCTCTCGAATTTATCTATTACCTTACACAGACATATCCTTATTCACTCACTCACTCACACGTTCACTCTTAACTCATTTACTCAACCGGCCTTTAGGAGCTGGGCATTGTGGGGAAAGAAGTAGATGGGTTTAGGGTTTGAAATCCAGGAACGCCTGCTTTGGTCAAGGGCACTGGGCAGCCTCATCTTCGTTCTCCTGTGCACCACCGCTTATTGGCGATGCTCTAGCTCAATGAGTCTCAGACATCAATATCTAAAAAAATCACCTTGTTAAACCAAAGACTCAGGTTCAGTAGTAGATATGAATGAGGTCTCAGTTGCTGTATGTCTGACAAACTCCCAGGTAAAACTTATGCTGCTGGTCAGAGCCCCCATTCTGAATAACAAGAGTCTAGATCAGTGCTATCCAATAGGATGACTGGCAAATAGAGGACATTCAGTTAAATTTAAATTTCAAGTAAACACTGAATTTTATTTTGTATGTCCCCAAGAGGATATGAGATATATTAATAGCAGACAGTTATTATATCTGAAATTCAAACTTAACTGGGCATCCATCATTTTTATTTGCTAAATCTAGCAAACTAACATATGATGTGAGTCACAGAGATTGGCTAAATTTTCTAGTAGCTACATTTCAGAAAGTAAAGAGAAGCAAATGAGTGAATTAACTTTAATACTATATTTTACTTAACCTAGTACATCCAAAATGCCATTTTAATATATAATTAATAAAAATATTAAGATATTTCACATAGCCTCTTTTTGGACTTTGAAATCAGTGTATATTTTATACTTAGATCTCAGTTTGAACTAGCCACATTTCAAGTGCTAAATAGCTACTCTTTTGGACAGACAGGTCTAGCTCTTCCCAGAGACTCTTATTTCATTGGCCTGGTCCTGGGTTTTAATAGCTCCCAGGTGATGCCCATGTGCAGTCAGGCTGCCATCACTGGGAAAGTCTGGGAATGGTTCCAGATCATTCACAGATAAGTGTCAGTTGCCACAAGAGGGAGCCAGACCCTCAGAGTAAAGGCTTCTCAAAGCTACTTGGTCTTCATTAGGCAGGGGCTCAGGATTTAAATACATGCAAAATCCACAAGCACCTTGCCTGGACCTGTTTCTCACATTTGCAGTCTGGGCCATGGTGCAGATCTCTCTGTTAAGTTATTCTATGAAAACATTCTTATGCAAAGTATCTTGATCTCTCCTCTCTCTTCCCACCATCATAATGTCTTTCTCCCATTAGCAGGATGGTAAAGTACATAGAGTAGGAACCAGAAGCTACACAGAGTGGGATCCAAATCCCAGATCTGCTACTTCAGTGCATCTCATAACTGCTCTCAGCTTCGACACTTGTGTGGAGATCATATATTTTAATCAGTGCCCAGGTGATCAGGAAATAACTATTCATCCTCCACCTTCAGGTACTTTAGAGGCAACGTAATACCTAATACATTAGGTCCCAAAACCCAGCTGCACCACAGGATCATTTAAGGAGCTTATGAATATGTCCTGTGTCTTCATAATGACTCTCAGGGATTCTGATTCAGTAGGTCTAGGGGGAGGCCATCGGTTATGGCTTATGAAATTCTTTTTTTTAAGGGAAGGTGCAGGCAGGAAGAGAGAGATGTTGCCCTGCCCTAGGTCTTCAGTCTGGGTCCTTGGGATGTATGCAGACTGCATCTCGGTGACCTCATCTTCCAGGCCACCAGGGCATGCCGTGGCTTGTGAGTTTTGCAGATGTTCTCCAGGTGTTTCTGAGCAGCTAGCCTCATGTCAGTATTTTGAGTTTTTTATGAGCCATTGACATGTGAAAGGGATTTGGAATTAGGGCTCCTGGGCTTAACTTCCTGTTTTGTTGATTTAATTTCTCTGACCCCCAGTCATGCCACTTATTAAAGGCAACTAGTACGATACTCTTCTCAGGAGGTGGTAAGGCATAAGGTCTGTGGAAGAGCAGGGCTGGGTAGCCAGTGGCCCTCTCCTCGTCTGCCCTCCCCTGTGCCCTTTCTTTCCAGATTCCCCGGGCTTGCTCTTGTTTCTTGCACAGGCAGGCCATTTTTTTTTTCGCATTGCTCAACTACTATCTATCCCTTTCCTGCCATGTGGGATGTCCTTCTCTCCTTTCTCCCTCCTCAGACAGAGCTGGACCAGCTAAACCAACAGCCTCACGGCACCACCTTCCTTTGGACTTCACATTAGATTGATTTTGGTGTTTTATTGCTCCACTCCTGGTTTCTGATTCTGTTTATTTGACTGAGTAAAGTGTTAACCATTGGACCAATTCAAACAGGAGCTTTTCTATCCCTTCATCACTTCTTCCACCTACCCTCACTTCCCCACTACGCCCAATCCCAAGGATTAGGACTTAATTGACAAGTCTTTTGGGGAGGGATAATGCCGTAGAGGAGGGGAGGAGGAGATGTTCTGTGTCGAGCAGAGCATACAGACAATCCCACCCTCCTTTTCAGTGGCAAGCTTCAGGCCTGAAACAGATTTGTTCAACAGCAAAACATGAAAAACCAAGGTAAAATGACAAAGGATTAATATATTAATAGGTCTCATACACAAATGATATTAAATCAAATTTAGAGTTTTGATTACTATCACCAACCATTCTGACTTGTTAGCTGAGATGGTAGTTATAACCTAAATTGACTGTAGGATGTCTAACTAAGAGCAGAAAAATCATGGACCTGCTTGAGTTTTCATCCAAAGGAAATTCATGCTCATTGACCAAATGTAAAGTGACAATAACATATGCAAAATAGAATTGCATTAGTTATCATGTCAGCAAGGGTATCTATTCCATGTAATGGTCACACCCAGTAGTGTGCAACCTCTTTATTTTTAATTTAACATATCATGGAATACATTTTACACCATCACAATTTACCTCAAACTTTTAAAAGGTTGCCTAGTATTCCAGTATATGACTGTATTATAATTTATTATAATTCCATGTTAATGTCTGTGCAGTTTTTTCACTTTTTTATTATAAAGAACAATGATGTTGGTGTCTTAGAATATTAATCTTTTCCCACTTGTTTCATTACTTCCTTAGGACAAACTCTCTGAAGTGAAATATCAGGTAAGAACGTAAAAAGATGCACAGTAAAATTTTTATCACATTCTCTCAAAAATTAGTTCAGCTTATACTCTTGCTAAAAATAGTAAGTTTAAATGACAGTTTTTCAGACTGTTAAAAACTGAGGACTATCATTATTTTTATTATTTTTGAGAAAGATTAGATGAAAGTAATGTCCTATTTTAACCTGCAATTCTTTGATTATTATCCACCAATTACTTTTTCCTGTATTTGTTGACTTGTTTCATTTCTGCTATTTTGATTTGCTTGCTCATGTAAGGTTTTAATCAGATTGAGAGTTCCATTTTAAGTGTGTATTTTAATATCTTCTTTTAATGAAATTAATGTCAAGTTGGTGGGCAGAGGTCTTTACCCCCAAATTATATATAAGATTAATGCTCCAATTACCATTATAGAGTAGAGTACTTTTCAGATTCATATTTTCTGTGTAACTCAAAGTCATTTTTTTTAAGAAAAGTGTGAGTGTACCCCATTCAGACAAAAAAAAGTTTATTCACATGGCCTTTTGTGGGGGAGGGTAATGCTTATCTACTTCA
Source organism: Solenodon paradoxus (assembly GCA_004363575.1). Lineage (NCBI taxonomy): Eukaryota > Metazoa > Chordata > Mammalia > Eulipotyphla > Solenodontidae > Solenodon > Solenodon paradoxus. Next base: position 6,289 of record RJWH01000449.1, on the reverse strand, counting down.
CTAATTTGTGGGATCCACTCGTTAATTCTAAAAGTCAGGCAGTTCAGGTATATGTGAAACAATCTTTGGCAATTTTTATAATGATTAAAAGGGAATTTGCTAATTAAACCGAACTTGATTTTTTTAAAGGAAAGATGCAGGCAGGAATGAAAGGGAGTAGGTAGGCAGGGAGGGAGGGAGAGAAAGAAGAAGCATTTTACTTAGTTATTCATCTTGATTGTTCTTCCCAGCCCCCTGGTCTTGAACTCAGGTCCTTGGGCTTTACATGGACTGTGCCAGAGCTGCAGACTTAATCCCTGAGCCACCAGAGCACAACATGAACTTGATGTTTTACTAGACAGTTAAACTTCATGAGTTGGAACATGGATACCTCCTTGGGTTGTAGCATAACCTCATCATCTACACAGAATTCAAGGGATGAGCATGCCTAGTGTCAAGTCAGTTACAGAGGTCTCTTTCATCTTCCTCTCTTCTTCTCAAGGACATACACACACCTATTTTCTTTGGTAATTCCTGGTCCCAAGTTATCCTAGGGAGGTCAAATGTCAAGTAGGCCACTGATTCCCAAAGTCTGAAAAGCACTGATCTGAGTATCTGCAGCAGAGTGAAGGGCCTAGACTTTTAAAGGAAAGGCTATCTCCTAGCGTAATGGAGATTTTTCTGAATAATGATATCCAAAGTGGCTTTGCAAATGACTGCTAGTGAGTGAATCTTCAATCAAGATGCCTCTTGGTGGTATGTCATCTTGCAATTAAATCCAAAGTCCTTTGGGGGAGGCACAATCTGTCTGGTACCCCATTGGGCCTGATAACTCTGTGAAGCCTCCCTGGGGGCATGGGGCCCATGCCAAGAAGACACTGCAGCAATTAAAGAAGGTTTTCTCCCTGAGCTCTGGGGTATATTTATCTTCAAGCTAATGTTACAGTTGGTGCTTTCTTTTGCCAAGCTTCATAACAACTGGGCCTCTTATCCCTTTGCAACCTCATAAAAACAGGAGGATTCAAAACAACAAAAATATCTTCCTTCTGGTGAGAAGGAAAGAGTGCTAGTTGAATATCCATTAGATTCAATAAGTCAGCCCCATTTCAAAGGCATCTTGTTGACCTATCTTGGGTCCTCGAGGAGGCACTGGGTCTTTGTCCCCAAGGGCTGGTAGGAGGGAGGGTGGGTGACCAGGACAGTGTCCTGCTGGACAATGGGGAGCATTGACGAAGTGCTCCCATTTATTGGCTGAGTGACTGCATCAGTCATTCATTCACAGGCACAAGGTCTAAATTGCAGAACCAATTAACAGCACTAATAGCCCTTGCCTGAATTAATCTTTGAGACAAAAGGGAGGAGAAGTGGAAGTGCTATTAGCAAATCAAGCTGTACCATCCCTGCTTTATTGCGGAAATCTCAGTGTCTGTATGTGGCTATTGTGCACTGACTGCAATTACAGCCCTCATTTAAAAATGATTAAGTGGTTATAATTATTTTTCAATTAAAACTTATATCTTGCATTTATGCAACATTTCAGACTTCAATTAAACTTCATTTTAGAAGTACCACTGAACCAAAGGATTCCTGTTTTCTCTTATACCAGGAAACCCTAAACTCAACCCAGATAGGATTTTGATGTCCAACCTTCAGAACTAGTTTCATTAAATTTAGACTTCGTGACGAGAGTTACCAAGTGATATACAAAATTGCAGTGCCTGCTGGAAGTGATCACCATGGTGGAGGGCAGGGTCCAAGCTTTTCCTGGGGAGGCCTGACAAATGTAGGCAAGAGAAGGGTGTTCTCACCATTGGAAGGTGGTCAGTAGAAGAGCTGACACTAAATATTTAGAGTAAGACTCTCAGCTGTGCCCGGTGACAAAATGATTACTGTAAAAAAGGGGTGGCATTTTAAGCAATTTCATTCATTTAAGCATTACAGCAGTTCAGAATTTTTCCCTTAAAAATGTTCTTACTTGACTTTAATGTGCTTTTGGGGGAGAGGAGAGAGGAACTGACAGGAGTTACACACAAACCAGAGCCTATTTTTATCTTGCTGCTACTCAAATTCAGGGCACAGTCTTGGAGTCTTGTGGGGACATTCATGGAACATGTATGTGGTGGTAGAAAGTGGAGAACTTCTGGGGTCTGGAGGGTCCACCTGTACTGTTTTATAAAACCCTGCTCAGACTTCCATGAGGACCAGAATTGTAAAAGGCAATTATTGGCTGCAGAGAATCAGTGTCCTGTGTTAGTTGGGATCTGAATACTGGCTGACTTGTTTTGAGTTTACCCACTTTGCTACATCCTGTGCATGCATGCCACATATAATATGTTTTAAACTCACACAATTAAATCATTTGGACAAACTGGTAAAAGGGATCAATTATATGGTGAAGAATAGAATTGAACTGAGACCTATACAATGTTATGATTTCATGTTCCTTCAATAAAGTATCACCTCCCCCTCCAAAAAAAGAGAAATCATTTGTAAACCTTGTTCAGTAATAACTAAGTCTTAGTTTCTCTGACCTAATTCTGGCTTTACTGAGGAATATTAAGTCCCAAGAAGTAGAAGGCAGAGGTGTAATAAATGTTGAAACTGACTGTGGCCCAGACTCTGCCCAAGGAACTTGGATAAAACTGATGGCAAAGTGTACTTACCCTCCTCCATGAGTTAATCTCTATCTTTCCATATTTTTCCATTCTTTGATTTTATATGTGCTCAAGGTTGTTTATTTATTATGTGTTTATTGAGTGCCCACTATGCGCTAAACCTGCTTCTCCATGCTAAAGATATGCTAATGGACAAGAGAAAGTCTAACCTTACATATTTCTTAACATTTTGACCAAACTCCCTTGGTTCTCAGTCTTTGGAAGTGGGGAAGAGTCTCTCAGTTTCCAATTCAATTTATTCCATAGTTAGTAGTTTATTCAGAATTCCTATTCTCCTTCAACTTGTTTTTCAGATTTTCCTAGGAACATTTCTGTTTACCAATGCATTGAGATTAATTTATAATATTTAATTATGATCTTTAGTCTATTGTAGGTGTAGTTTTGTCTTCCTTATTCTCCCCTCCACAGTGCTGCTTATTTGTACCTTTTCATACATGTTCAATCTAGTTAAAGATTTGCCTATTTTATTATTATTATTATTATTGTTATTATTATTAAAATAATTTCATTAGTTCTTAAAAGAACCTCATTTTAGTTCTTAAGTTCTGCCTTTAAGTTTCCTTTTTTCTTCCACTTTTTAAAGGAATGTTTTTTGCTGCTAGTTTCTTGAAATGACCATGTAGCTAATTTATTTTCAATGTTTTTTTAAAAATGAATTTTTCTAAATATCATTCCTAGGAAAGGAATCGGGCCTTCTTGAAGAATGGCTGAGTCCAGCTCCAGGGTAGAAAATGTGCAAGATGAGCCTGCAGCATCTGTCACAACAGATAACAAAGAAACCGTCAATGACTACCAGGGTCATAACCACAGGAGCCTGAAGTCTAGTGAAAGGGGTTCATTCTCAAAGATGGGCCAGTATGACCATAAAGATCGGTAGTGAATTGAAGCATATCAAATATATTAAAATCCATGAACCCATAGAAATGCTAAATATATCTCACAGGATAATGTTTGATACTAGGATATGAGCTCATTATTATGAAAAGGGCGAAGTGTCAATATTTATTTTGCTTTTCCTATACAAACTATAGCTCAGTTGACAAGGGAAAGCTCTTTTTAGAAGAATTATATATTTAGTAGATCACTGCATTCATTACTGATCATTCAGAGATGAACAATGATACTCAATAGCTTCTAAAATCTCCTGAATTTATATGCAGAACACGGCACCACCTATGGCGTATTCTTGACGAAAATCCAAGCCTTGATAGAATCGCATCTCATACTCTAACTAGTGGTTTATAGGAAGTAAAGGAACCAAGGAGCATATTAAATGACACTAAGGATGAATAAATAGAATCCCACCTGAGGAATCTTCTGCAAGAAGAACACCAGTCTTCTTCAACAAGGCTTCGATTGTACAGTGAAGAATGGAATTGAACTGATTTAGAATGATTCAAATCTGAAACCTATATAATGTTATAGTGCAATATTACTTAAATAAAATTATTTAAAATATTAACAAGAAAAGAAAGAATGGAATTTATAAATTAAAAGATACCTGAGAGGCAAAACAAAATACAATATATAGAACTTGTTTCGAATCTGATTCTAACTAAATTGTTCTCTAAGTAACTAACTTATAAAAATTATTAAGGAATTTTTAGTAGTTTTTCGAGTGTGTGGAAGAATTTACGAATGAAATTTTATGATATATATTTGCTCTACAATAATTCAACATGGTCTAACATTAATAGTGGTCAAATTTAGATAATGGGTATGCTATACATTATAGGTTCATAATATTCTTCTTCAGTCGTATTTGAATTTTTCCCTGATTAAAAGGAATATATTGGAAGTTATAAATATGTCTCTAATCAGCTTCATCCTACAGGTATTTTAGGTAATGCTTCTGTTGTTCAGTTCAATCGTTTTACAGTTTCCAGTATGATTTCCCCTTTAAGGAAGAAGTTATTTATGGTTTCACCTATATACATACTGAAACACATATGTATGTATACATGTATACATAAATATTTCTTTGTAGACTTTAATATTATAAATTTTATATATTATTGATGTGTTATTGCTAATTTCTAATTTAATTGTGTTACATCAGGAAGTGTGGTCTATATTGTGATTTTATCCTTTGAAATTAGGTAGCCAAATATAAGCTCAAGGTCAATTAAAAAAAGAATTAAGCATATAAATGTTACATTTGAATTTGTCAGCCATGTCTATTATTTGTTGTGTTCAGAATTCCCCTTGTCTCTTAGATCAACTTACTAATTGTGTTATTTATTCTTGCAATTTTTTATTGGCTTTTCTATTATTTTGCTAGATCTGTGTTGACATTTTCTATAACTCCTGTAATTTTCTTGTAATTTTATGACTTCAAAAATACATATTGATCCTGTGTTTTTACTTTATTTTTTAAGTCCATTCTGGTTCTTTCATGGTTTAGCTGAGCGTGTTTAGTGACATAGCGCAACAGCCTTGTTCACTGTGCGTGAATTCTCAGTCAGGAATTTAGGCAGGGAACTCCGGGGAGGAACTGTATGTGCTCTACAATGTGTGGGTCCAGGACGGTAACAGCAAGTGGGTGAGAGTGACTTTTGTGTCCAGGTACTGGAATCAGCTGGAGACGTCTTCACTCACATATCTGGGGCTTGATCCAGGTAGGACTAATTCTGGGCCACTTACACATAACCCCTCCCTGGACTTGGCCTGATCAAGCACGGCCCTGTTTCTGAGAGGGAGCACTCAACGTGGAGTGTCTAAAGAGCAAACATTCCAAGAGACAAGGGGGAAGCTGCAAGCTTTCTCTGACCTCTCCAGCATATGAGGTCGGAGCATGACTTTGACTGTTTCTTATTGGTGTCAACCTAGTGACAAAGACCAATTTGGATTCAAGAACAGGGAAATCAGATTCTACCTCTTAATAGGGTTGTGTTACAGAAGAACGTGAAGAATGTGTGGGATGGGAGATATTTTTGCAGCCAGTTTTGGAAAGTACAATGTGCCTTAAAGACTGTAGTAGGTGTTTATTTGCATATGTGATCATATGCTTTGTTTGAATATTCCTTTTATTATAATGTTATATTCATCCTCATTTTTATTAATCTTAAGTCATAAAAATCTTAAAATTTTCATGCATTATTGATTACCTAATTTTCTATTTGGTAATATTTGCATGATAGAGCTTTTTTCGATTCCTTCATTTTCTCTCTTTTTGGTGATTTTATTTTAAGTCGGTCTTTTAAAAATCCTTTTAATGTCCATCACTTAATTAGTTAATGCAATAGTGTTATCTGTTTACAAGTATTGTGATTCCTAATTTGTTGGAGTTAATTCCACTGTCTTGGAAGGCCTGGTTTATAAAAGGTCCTCAACGTTTGTTATTGTTGTACTACAGCCATTAATCCTGAGTTCCGTTCCAGAGCTCTCAGTCATGAAACCACAGAGAAAATGTCCTCGTCTCCTACTTACTCATTTTCCAAACTTCCTACCCGAAAACTTCTCTGTTGCGTCTCTATATAGTAAGAAGTCCTCAGGGACTTTCAGAGCCTCCTAGTGTCTGGTTGGGGAAAGATGGTTTCTTTTCTGGACCCCTAAACTTGGAAATTTTCATAACAGACACTGTTTCAGACACTATGATTAAGAAGATAAGTTTAGAATTACATTACTGCTCACTA